>JAIPUU010000544.1:0-12500 GCA_020466095.1 Chlorops oryzae
TTTTTTTTTTCCATTTGAATTTAACATGTTTACTCAATATTGTTTAGGATTTGCCCTTATGGGCATTCTTGCCCACAAAAAAAAAAAAAAAAAAAAAAAAAAAAAAAAAAAAAAAAAAAAAAAAAAAAAAAAAAAAAAAAAAAAAAAAAAAAAAAAAAAAAAAAAAAAAAAAAAAAAAAAAAAAAAAAAAAAAAAAAAAAAAAAAAAAAAAAAAAAAAAAAAAAAAAAAAAAAAAAAAAAAAAAAAAAAAAAAAAATGAGATTCAAATTTGGTTAAAAAAAATCCCGTAAAGGCGGCCCATTGGGTTTTGGAGCGGTTTCCAAATTGGGGACATTATACAGGTGTCCCGTTACTCAACGTCATTGATATTAGGATTTGTCTTCTCTCATCAGGTGCGGATTGGCATTGCTCCAGCAGTGTAGGTTGTGAATATTTAAATAGCCATCTTTCTTGCACGTTGTTTCATCCGACCATAGAACTTTATCTAAAAATTGGGGATCTTCCCTATGCTTTTGCAGGATTTCATGGCAAAATGCGATCCCGCGGTAACAACGTCTGCACACGGTTGTAGTGGTATGGATGAAGCCTGTGACGTTTTAGAATTCGATGTACAGAAAATTTTTGGGATTCCCGTAGCAGCTTCTATGGCACGTACCAAAGTAGTTGGATCGAATTTCTACTTCGCGTTCCACTCGAGGTCTTCCACCGTTCCCTCTGGCAGATGGTAAACGATCCTCCGAAAACGCTGGGTGTACATTAATAAAAACTCGATGATCAGAATATCTTTGAGCATTTGGTTACGTTTCTCGATACAATCTGCTAGCAGCAGTAGCATTACATTGGCATTCTCCACAGATGAGATGAATATTAGCGTACGCTGCATAGTACAAAAGAGAAAAAGTACAACCACAAACTCAAATAATGCCAGTTTCCCGCAAGTCACTCGCTATTGGAATTCAGGCTTAAATCTCAAAACCTACTCTGAGACCTCGAGTGGAACGCGAAGTAGAAATTCTGCAGAAGATATGCACGACGAATAAATAGATCATTCTTAAGGCGATGTCGTCGTGCCTGTATCAATGCCGGTGGCAAAAAATAATAATATAAATAATAAAAATTTAATTCAATTAAATCTTTATCTCTCTCTCTTACTGACTCCCTAACAAGCCTTCTTTTGACTGCGCACATAATCCATTGCGATTCCAAGAATTTACAACAAAGAATTATTAGAAAATGTGATTATTCTCAAGAATAAAAATTTATGAAAATTGGGTATTGGTTAGAAATAGCATGGATATCTTTTTGTTGTGGCTATTTTTTCGAGGATATTATACCATTTTGGAATCGTGAATAGTAGCGCCAACTTTAAAAAAAACTTGCCATACTAGTGTCCATATATTTTTTTTTACACCACGATGCTTTAAAGTTGACAGAAAATAAAAATCATTACAAATTTTACAATGAAAAATTTTTTAAATTTATATTTCTGAAAAAACTACAGGCGTTTTGGCATTTTTATGTTCTGCGATCGATGGTGGTAGGTACTACTTCAGTTGCCGATACAAAAAATCGAACAGAAATATATGAAAAATTGTGGTCATGGAAGTTCAAAATATCATAAGGGGTGTACGTTTTCTAAGAATTTTACATTTTTCGCTGTAATTTACAAAATAATTGGGATATTTGGTTTTTATTTTTTTTTTTTCTCGAGTTGTTGTGAACAGGCCTACCTTTCGGTGGTGCCCGCTTGACGTTGAGCAGCGGGACACCCTGTATGTAGAGCATCTTTTTGAAATGTCAGACGAAGTGTAAAATGCTGATTTAATTGCCAATTTGAAGCAATAAGTGTCATTGTTTTGCACGTCATTGACGTATGTGATGAACCTCAGATCGGTCTGTATTGATTAACGTTTGTTTCCAGCGATAAAATTTTTGTAATTTCCCAGCTGCTGTCCTTCTCCTGAAACTCTTCTATCTGTTTACATATTTTTGACACGTCTTTGGATTATATAACTTCAATATCGGCTTCGCTTTGAATTGTTGCCATTGACGATTGAAATGTTTTTTGACTCATATCAGTTCTTGCTTTCCCGTCAATGATCTCAAATTTTACATACGCGTAAAACAGCTCCATATTTTCAAACAATAAGATAGTGTGGAATCTTGACTTTTATTTCAATCGCTTTATTTTATATAGGTATTACTTTATAGATCCATACTATATTTAAAAAGCGTATAGGTAGATAGATAGATAGATTCTTTCTGCCTTATTCATAGAAATGCTAAAATCATACAATACTACAAGCGACACTTCCCAAAATCACTAAGACGGGTGAGGGGAGCTTGTATAAACCGACTTTGCCCATTCACAATCTGACTTTGCCCACAGTTAACACATTCACATAAAATAAACTGACTTTCACCACGATTTGTGTACATATGAACTCACACATCGACATTACAATCTGACTTTCAACACAGCAGAGCTCAATGCTTATTACCCTCTAGGAAGCGTGAGGTATATTTCCCGGATGCAACTAGTACTTTCACCAAAACTAAAGAACTAGTGCAAAGGGGGTAGAGCTTTGTATAAAGCTCCGACTAGTATTCCATGGAAAAATTGGATTTTCGTGTCAGTATTAAGAGTTGCCATTATATAGTTGTTGCAAAGAGCGTTGGTGCTCCGAAATCAATAATAATTTCTATCTTTATATATTACAAATATTTTTGTAATGAAAACAAACACCAAAAATAATTCGTTGTCTTTTAAATACTGCGTATAGGAGGCTCACAAAATTTTAGAACAAAAATAACCAAAAAACCACAAATTATGGTCAATAATCTTTCAAAAAGAACAAGTGTTTTACTATACCCAATTTACCCAATTGGTTCCCAAATCACTAAAAAAGCGTTAGTTCAAGTGTACAATTAGTGATTTTTAGCCCACACGCAATGTTAATTTTGTACAGAGTAATACATAACCAGGGGTATAAAGAAGAACCAGTGCTGGTGGAATTAGAACTAGTAAAACGCTAGAGCTTAACTACTCATACTTCCAGCAGGGCTGTTGAACTGTTCACCACAGCAGTCGTTGACAAAACTCTATCTTTTTCAGTCTCACTCATGTAAACTGTTCTCTGTCTATCGCACCCGCATATTCTTATCATACCTACAAGCAAATTCAAAAAATTTAGAGAGTGTCGCTTGTAGTATTGTATGGCTAAAATGGATTTTAGCTAAAAAGCATTTTAATTTCATATATTTTTGACAGTAAAGTCACCGTAAAAAAGGTTTAAAGAACGTTTTATTTCTATGAATAAGGCCATTTATTTTCAAATATTATTTGCATATATCGTCGGCTTAAAGTGTAAACCTGCTAACTAACAATTTCAAAACTTTACAGGGTAAACAAAAAACACTTTTTGCCAAGACTTCAAGGTAGGAAAGGAGACGCAAAATGTGGATGGTTTATTTTGTTCCTATATGAAGTCTCTTATAAATTCGATTCTGTGCACCATACAAAGTCTACGTTGGAGTCACTTGTTGGTGTTAGCTGTGAACTTTGACCACAGTTGGACTTAGCAGTTTTACTCATCACTAATTTCTCCGTATTTAGAATTTGAAATTAAAAAAGATTTTTTTTCCTGACGATGCAGTGTGCTTTTTTCTATCGAATGACATCGAAAAATCGGAATCGGTTAAAAGTGGACTTAGAAGGTTTACACTTTAAGCCGACGATATGATTTAATTCGAATTCGGTTATTTAAATTAGTGATGCACAATAGTATTATGCCGAATACGTTACGAATATTCATTTCGAATAAAATATTCGAACGAATATCCACTAGTAGACAGTTGAATGTCGACTAGCTGGAGTCAAGGCAAAACTGCGCTGAAAAATGTTGCCTGTTTAAAATTTTATTCGACAGAATTCATTTAGAAGATGCTAGGTACATTAATATTTCAAAGGAAGCAAATCTCTGCATTCAAGATCTCGTAACTACATTTTTTGGACCCTTATTGTAGAAAAACTTATTATTGTAGTTACGCAAAGATTTAATTTAAAACTTATTTCTTATTCGGTATGGAATATTTAACTATTCGGTTCGAAACCGTAATACTAAAAATGACCGAATTGCCGAATACCGAATATCCGAATATTCGTGGTCACTAATTTCAAAATAGTAAATTATACCTAGTTCATATAGTTGAAAATTTTGAATTACACTTTTACATAGGTGCCGTCACGGCGGCCACGATTCGAGTCTCCGGAGCGTCAAATTAATTGACAAATCATTTAAATTAGGGTTATAATCATTTTAAGGGGGTCTTCTCATCAAAACCCGTTTTTTGGACCCTTTTAAAAAATTCTTATTTTAAAACCAAAGAATAATTGAAAACTTTTTCTTATTTATGTTTACAAAGGTTCAAAGTAAATAAAAAATTTTTTTTCCTCGAACGTGGGCTGTTCAAAAAGTAATGACACTTCAAAGTTGGTGGTGAAAAAAAAGGTGCCGTCACGGCGGCCACGATTCCGGGTCTCCGGAGCGTCCGATGGGGTTATAATCAGTATAGATGTAATTCTCGGGTGAACCTCAAGCTTAATTTTGTGATTTTTTTTGACAAAATGGCGGCCATTCAAAAAAAAAATTCCAATTTCGGGCTTTTTTTTTGTAGTTTAGTGTAAAAAAAAAAATAGTAAAAAATTTTTTAAAATTATGGTCGAGTTTCACCCGAGAATGGTGACAATTCTGCGTCGATTCCACTTTGTTTCATGAAAATCGGTTCAGTTGAACTGGAGATATCATGGCCGCCAGTTCGAAAAACGTGGTTTCGAGATAAACGCGTTTAAAGTTTGAAGCAACGCAAAAATTACTCGTTTTAGCGCAGATCTTGCTCGACAAAGAAGGCTATATCCTCTAAACTATTTCGAATTTCAAAAAATCCTTTTAGGGGCATATTCACAACTACCCAAGCTATAAATAAATGCAAAAAAAAAAAAAATCGAAAAAAAAGTTGATCAATGAGAAGACCCCCTTAATGCATTAGTAACATAATGAATCAGCTTTTTCCAGCCAACGTCATTCACTCCATTTAACGCATCAATAATTTTTTGGTCATCGAGAACAAACACGCCCAAAAATATCTATATCGAACACGTTTAATAATTGGGCATCTACGCAAAAAGTGCTGTGCATTTTGCAGTTCATTCGAATTACATATTGAGCAATTTTCGTTTCTGCACCCATTCAAGTATGATAGATCGCGTCTCGCTTTAAATATCCACATTATTTCAACGCGATTCATATCTGCTGCTACATAAGATAAACCCACATTATGATCTAGTTCTTTGTACAATCTTGAGCTGCACAGTGCTCTCTGCCATGCCTGGTTTTTACGTACTCTTCTGAGATTTTCCAAGAGTAATGATGCTTTTTGTGTCCAAGCGACCTTGTTCCTATTACCGCTTTGCCATTTTGATTACTGATTATTCAAAAAATTTGCAATCTTATTATTCTAATTATAAGTATCTAATTATTCATAATTCTTAAAATGTGATTAATAAATATCCAGCAATCCATAATTTTAACATATAAATTTCGGATTTTTCAAAAAATCACATTTTTAATTTTTTAAATATTTTCATAGAATCAATCCAAATTTTTAGAATCTTATAGTGCATTTCCATATGGTGCTTAACTCGCGTTTAAGCGTTTATGGCCCTAAACGAGGTGTTAAACTCGTGTTTTGCCATACAAAAGTAAAACGCGATAACGAAGTGTTTATCTCTTTAACACCTCATAAACACTTTCATCGATAGGAAAAAAAATCGATTTATCGTATCGGAATTTCATGCATATCTAACTGTCAAAAGAAAATCAAAACAAAAAACAAAAAAATGTTGCCAAAGCAAAACTAAAAATTCCCTACAAACTACAAAAAATTCCCTAAATTTTATTACACACGGAAAAATTCGAAAAAAATGTATAATATGCGCAAGGCATAATTTTGTATTGTATGATTCTTGGTAGAGTATCGATGCTGAACGATAGTTTTTACCAAAAATAATAAAATTAAGGTTATGGGTAACCATGCCATCTGCTTTTGGGTAAAAAAAAGGAAAATCCTTCCAATTTTAGCCCTTTCGCGGGATTTCGGAATGGAAAAAAAAGGTCAAAAAAAGGATATCGAAAACCAAAATGTTCGGACGTAAATTCATATTTTATTACGTATATAACAGGTTGGCTGATAAGTCCCCGGTCTGACACATAGATGGCGTCGCTAGTATTAAATGCATATTATTTATATATAGTGGCAACCTTCAAATGATTCGTGTCAAAATTTGACGTCTGTAAGTCAATTAGTTTGTGAGATAGAGCGTCTTTTGTGAAGCAACTTTTGTTATTGTGAAAAAAATGGAAAAAAAGGAATTTCATGTTTTGATAAAATACTGTTTTCTGAAGGGAAAAAATGCAGTGGAAGCAAAAACTTGGCTTGATAATGAGTTTCCGGACTCTGCCCCAGGAAAATCAACAATAATTGATTGGTATGCAAAATTTAAGCGTGGTGAAATGAGCACGGAGGACGGTGAACGCAGTGGACGCCCGAAAGAGGTGGTTACCGACGAAAACATCAAAAAAATTCACAAAATGATTTTGAATGACCGTAAAATGAAGTTGATCGAGATAGCAGAGGCCTTAAAGATATCAAAGGAACGTGTTGGTCATATCATTCATCAATATTTGGATATGAAAAAGCTCTGTGCAAAATGGGTGCCGCGCGAGCTCACATTTGACCAAAAACAACAACGTGTTGATGATTCTGAGCGGTGTTTGCAGCTGTTAACTCGCAATACACCCGAGTTTTTGCGTCGATATGTGACAATGGATGAAACATGGCTCTATCACTACACTCCTGAGTCCAATCGACAGTCGGCTGAGTGGACAGCGATCGGTGAACCGTCTCCGAAGCGTGGAAAGACTCAAAAGTCCGCTGGCAAAGTAATGGCCTCTGTTTTTTGGGATGGGCATGGAATAATTTTTATCGATTATCTTGAGAAGGGAAAAACCATCAACAGTGACTATTATATGTCGTTATTGGAGCGTTTGAAGGTCGAAATCGCGGCAAAACGGCCCCATATGAAGAAGAAAAAAGTGTTGTTCCACCAAGACAACGCACCGTGCCACAAGTCATTGAGAACGATGGCAAAAATTCATGAATTAGGCTTCGAATTGCTTCCCCACCCACCGTATTCTCCAGATCTGGCCCCCAGCGACTTTTTCTTGTTCTCAGACCTCAAAAGGATGCTCGCAGGGAAAAAATTTGGCTGCAATGAAGAGGTGATCGCCGAAACTGAGGCCTATTTTGAGGCAAAACCGAAGGAGTACTACCAAAATGGTATCAAAAAATTGGAAGGTCGTTATAATCGTTGTATCGCTCTTGAAGGGAACTATGTTGAATAATAAAAACGAATTTTGACAAAAAAATTTGTTTTTCTTTGTTAGACCGGGGACTTATCAGCCAACCTGTTAGTATATACTTATAATTCAAATCAACCTAGTAATTTTTTCTTCTTCAAACGAAAAAAGAAGTGAATTTTTTATTTCCAACTTGTGTTATGTTATGTATACGAATCTCCGAATTGATTTGCTTTAGAAATACCTTTATATCGTGGAAATGGTTTGTGCTGCAGTTCTGATATTTAATACATTTACACAAAATTAATTGGCCAACAATTTAAATTATCGTTTTTGGAAGGGGGACTGCTAATGGGTGAGCTGTGTTTATTTAAAGTCCAAAAAAAATAAAATTCTTTCATAAAATTTTCAAATTTTCGACTTTGAGCATCATTTTACACCATTATTTAAACTTTTTGTAAGTTATTTTTGATGTCATATTAAAGAATGATGTTTTAAGTACACAAAAGTTTTAAACATTTTGAAATATTTTAAACCATATTTGAAAAAAAAAGAGTTTAAAAAATGCAATGGTAGTAAAAATTTCTTACGCGATTTTCTCGAAACTCTGACGTGATGGAAGTTTTTTGATATTTTTCAATTTTTCAGCACACAAAAATCTAATAGAAACACCACTGCAACTCAAAAGGGGAAAATCAAATTTCAATTTTGCAGGCCTGTGTTATTAAATCTTTCTATCCAGCGATACGAAATAGAAACACTTTCGTCTCTCCACTTTTTAGTTTTTTCATGGCAGCAGTACATTTGAACACTTCCGTATTGTGCATGTATTTTTGAGGCATTTCCATTTGCATCAAACAATTGTCGGCAATTGTAAGGTTTATCAGCAACTTGTTCTGCAATAGCCTCTATGGACTATTGCTGAATTCATCATTGAAAATAAACATTTCGATGTCCTAGGAAATGTAAGGTATAGTTTTGATATATTTTTTCGGTCCGCTATCGCTGAAATCTTAATTTGAAAATGGTCGAAATATTCATGAATGAGCACGCGTGTTTTCGGTCCGCCATCGCGGAAATGATAGCTTACATAGCTTACATATGGTAAGGCATAGTGAAGGACCTCTTCCTTTGAAAATGCACAAAAAATTCATATATGAATTCTACAATGAAAAAAATATTGTTGAATTCATTGTAAAAAATATTCATGTTTGGAGGATTTTTAAATCGGAAAAAACTAGTTTTATATTAAAAATCAGTTCGTTTCATTAAATAAAAAACAAAAAAGGTAAATAGATATAAATAAATAAAAACAAAAAGGTTATGCAACCCAATGATTTAAAAGCAATAAGATATTTTAATGAGATCATAAACTATTTGAACATAGTTTTATGTGTTAACTCCTTGACTGTCGCACTTCAAAAGACAAACTTTATTATTCCACTTTTTCTTCTCTGCATTTCCACGAAAATGTACAGTTTCTTATGCGTTCATGCGTTCATAAGAAAAAACTCAGAAATAGTAAGGCAAAATTTCGGCGATAGCGGACCGAGGAGTTCTTCAGAACTTCATCAATTTTCTTCTGAACCATAAAACACAAAAAATGAAAAAAAAACAATGGATGAGATTTGCAAAACTTCTCGGTCCGCTATCGCCGAATATTTGCCTTACTATTCCTGATATTTTTCGAGATTACATATCTTACTTATTTCATCGACGAATTCTTACAAGAATAAATTCATGCAAGACCCAATTGCCGACTGGGATAGTCAGTGCTGTCATCGTTTACATGTATTAATTTTTCTGCGCAGTGACCTTTTCGTTTTTTACCAAAAAAAAAAAAAAAATTAATGTTTAGAGGGATTAGTGCTTTGTTTGAGAAAAAAGGAGAAAGAAGGTTTTTAAAAGGTGAAAAAAGGACTATTAAAATTAAAAAAAGGATTTTTAGCTCGTTCACGGGATAGACTTTTGGATGGCGAAAAAAAGGAGTATCCCGCGAAGAAAAGGACAAATGGCATGGTTAGTTATGGGCCATGTCACAGAAATCGATTTCAAAACCGTGTAAGAGTTATAATCCTCCTAAATTCTTTCAGATATAGTTTTTTCTGGGTTTCCCACTTCCAACTCCACGAGACGAGCCGTTTATTTTGTCGTTTTTATTGATCGACAAGAAACTATATTCAAAATATCTCTTAATATTTAAGAATATACCACAAATTCCCTACATTTTGCCGAATTTAATAATTCTGTCCCTCTTTCCCTTCAAGTGATTTTCCTACAAATGCCAACACTGCTTGCAATTGTAAATAAACAAACAGCTGTGAAACTTAAACACCTCGCATACGTGGAACCGCTCGAAGTGTTTAACTAAACATCTCAGAGTTAAACACCATATAGAAACGCGCTATAAAATACGGATTGTTCATTTTTGGGAATTTTATATTTTCAATTTTTATTTTTTTTTTATTTCAGAATCAAGAATTTTGAAGTGTGGAGTGGATAATAATCAAAAAATCAAAAATTAAAAATTTTTTTTTTGCCGATCCCTGGTATAAAAATGGGTCTAGACCAGTTTCGACACATCTGATCGTGCACTAGAGCTAGCAAACTATCGATGGCACTATCGATAGTATCGATGGTTTCAAAAATTTTTCACTATCGATTGATAGTCAAGACTATCGACTCGGCTACAGAAAATCCTTTTTTCCGAAATTTTCATATTAATAACCTTCTATCCACATTAAGAATTTTTAAATTTCATTTCACTCAAAAGAATTACGCAAAAATAGAAAAGTTTTTTAAATGAGCAACATTGCCATTGATTGTTCTTTTTAAAGTTTCGGTAGTATTGAAGATATATCGATGGTTTGGACTATCACTATCGAAAATATCGATGGGGCCGGCTATCGATAGTTTGCCAGCTCTATCGTGCACTGATCAGCCCTGATCGTGTAAATCAGCTGATCATGCTGCTGAGTGCTGACAGCTGTTGACGTGCCAGCTTTATCCTTGCGTTTTCAAAAGCACACGTGACATTCTCACGTGATAACTTTTTCGCTGCATTTTAAGGGACATGCATGAGACCCCCGACAACGTGATAGCTTTTAATCTGCATTTTCGAGCTCACGCGTGAAAATCATGCTGTGCTATGTGCGTGATAATCACGTTGGCTATCTGGGTCATTTCCATAATCAAATATTACTTTCAATATATGCCTAAGATGCAATTCTAGTGTATAAATATATCCGTTGACTATTCCCATCTCTAGCTTAACTGCATAGTTCGGTGTGTTCTCTGGTAGTCTCAATATATTTTTTACAAAATAATATTGGAGCTTGTCTACTTCGTCGAACAAATCTTGCCCCAAAACTTGAGCCGAATAGCTTTGGATAGCTCTGAAAATCGATAGATACAACCTCCACTTAGCTGTCAATGTTATTTATACTGAAAAACGATGCCCAGGTTAAATTTATGTAGTTTTTGGCCGCGTTATTTCTTGCTCAAAGATGTTGTTTGAAGACCGTCTTCGGTGTTAATATTACTCCTAGATAACAGAATTCTGATACGATTCTAATTTCTGCTCCTTTGAAATTTTATTTCTCCGATTTCCCTAGTCTGCCTCCTTTTCTAAATACCATTATTGCTGATTTAGCCAAGTTAACTTCAAAGCCCCATTTATCGCAATATTCTTCGAAATTTTTTATCATTTTTTTGTAGGACACCAGCCTCATCTGCCAGGATGACAATATCATCAGCGAATAGCAGAATCATGATATTGATGTTATAAATTTCCAGGCCTCCACATAGAATGTAATGCAAGTCATTTAAATATAAACTGAATAGCAATGGAGACATCAGACAACCTTGTTTAACACCTATATACGTATAGAAGGGCTCCGAAATTTTGTCTTTTGACCATACTATGGTGTTAGTCTTCCTATAAACTTGTGCCTTATCGAAAGCAGCTTTGAAATCAACGAAAAAGGCATAGACCTTTATCTTCTCTTCGAGTTTTAAATGTACCACTGACGCGAAAAATTAAAATATTATCTTTAGTCGAATACTTTTATCCAAAGCCGGTTTGGTAATCCGAAATGATTTTGTTTCCTTCCGCCCCTTTCGATAACTCTTCTTCTTCTAGCGTTTTCTTTTCCGCATGGTTTGAATTTTTTCTCCATTTCTTTCTATCCACTGCATCCTCGATTCTTAGATCCGTTGCTTGGAGGTCCCTTTTCAAAATGTTTAGCCATCTTTGTTTTGGTCGTCCTCTTTACTTCTCTCTGATATTGCACCCTTTATTACAGATGATGACATTGAACTTTCAGATGGAGTTCAAATCGATTGTCCTGACCTAAACGATCAAAAGACAGCGGTCTCAACAATTAGTTATTCTCAAAGCGAATGCTAATTTGTAGTTAATTGTTCTTCATATACGTTATTATGAAATTATATGTAAAAATGAACAAGTGCTAGTGTTTCTTATTTTAAAAGTTTCGAAAAACTATGTTATTCAATTAGAAATTGAATATAATTAAATGTAGTACAGCGAGGGGCCCATATGTCCTTGCCTATGACATCGCAATGTAAAATTCGCCTCTCGAAAGTATTGCCGGTGGTTTGACGAGGGGGGGTCCTAACCACAGGTGGCCGGTGAATTCACTTGTCCGGTGCCGGTCCCACGGACTATAGGGAAACTTTGGAAAAACGATGTTATTCAATTACAAATTGAAAATAATTAAAATTAATTAAAAAAATCAGAACAAATCAAAAAAAATCAAAAAACCCAAAAATAATCAGAAAAAATCAAAAATATTCAAAAATAATCTAAAATTAATCGGGATTATTTTTTTGATTATTTTTTGATTAATTTTTGATTTTTTCTGATTTTTTCATTAATCTGAAATAATCCTGATTATTTCATGATTATTTGGTAATCGCAATCATTGATTAATATAGGTCATACAAAAATAATCATTAAATAATTACTATTTCACTCATAAGAAAAAAATAATCTGATTAATTAATCATTAATTAAATAATCATTATTTATCAGGTCTGCCTAAAATATGTTGAAGCAAATGA
>JAIPUU010000543.1:0-21686 GCA_020466095.1 Chlorops oryzae
AGAAAAGCAAATTCCACTCCATGTTGCCTTTCTCGACTTAGAGAAGGCATTTGATCGTGTTCCACACGATCTTATCTGGTATTCACATAGGAAACACTCAGTACCAGAACAGTTAGTAGAATTGGTAAAACTCCTTTATGTTAATCCCAGAAGCCGAGTGCAGACCGCAGTTCGATTTTTTTCTGACTTTAAAGTTTCTGACGGCGTTCACCAAGGTTCAGCATTGTCCCAACTTTTGTTTGTTTTGGTAATGGATACAATTACAGCTGATCTCCAGAGAACAGCTCCCTGGACCTTGCTCTATGCCGACGACGTTCTTCTTGCTTCGACTGATATAAATGATCTACATCAGGTTCAAAAATGGTGCGATCGATTGAAGATGTTTGGGATGCACCTTAATATCAACAAAATATTTTATTTTTTGATTTTTTCTGATTTTTTTCATTAATCTGAAATAGTCCTGATTATTTCACGATTATTTGGTATCGCAATCATTAATAATCAAAAATTTCAAGAATTAAAAATTTTAAAATTTTCAAAGAGCCTTCTAGACTCTGAATAATTTAAAATTTTCAATAACCTATCCGTCAAAACTCCCATCAGTATTTTTGATATGCAAATGGCAAGTGATATGCCTCTATAATTCTAAACAAGATCCCTGTCGCCTTTTTTGAATATCAGATAAAGAATACTGGTCTTAAGGGGACCTTCTGGTCTAGAGCACGAAAATTTAGGGTATTTTCATGATTTTTTTTTGGTATTAAGCCAAATAAAAAACGATTTTCTAAGTATGCAGGCTTATTATATTCTTTATTGACAAAAAATAAAAAATGTTGTTGTAATTTTTTTTGTTTTTTTGGTATTTTAAAAATGGCGTTGAAGTGGACCCTCTTTAAAAAAGTACCTCCGTGGTGTGAAAGATTTTGGCAGTTCTGGTAATCGGAAAAAAAAAAAATATGTTATTAATCAGAATGAATGCGGCTATGGCAGGAACTAAAATAAAAAACAATTTTTTTTAATTGACAAAATGGCGCAATTTTTTATTTTAACCATCAAAAACTCCCCTTTTTTTGACCATTTTTTTAATGAAAAAATATGAAGTTCTTGAAATAAAAATTCGATTCTAGTTCGGGCCATAGCCATTGAAACGTATATAAACTGTGAGCGAGAGATGAAAAAGTATAAAACGAGGTCGCAATTAAAGCAAAATGTCACTTGTATTCGAGAAGCGAAGCGAACAACCGAAGCGAGCAAGAAAACGAAGTCACGTCAATTTTTCAAATCAGTGCTATGATAAACTTTGCAGAGGCAAGACATGTGTCGCTCTGTTTTAATTTTTAAAACTTTTTTTCGTATAATTTTTAGTTTTGCCTTAGTTAGAGTGCGTTGAGAGCTCAGTATGCTACAGGCTATTGTCGAGGTGGGATCTATGACGCTTGTCGCTTTGTTATTCTCTCGATTTTCTAATTTTATGGCTTTGTTGTACCACTACTATTGCGCATAATAAAAACGGCCTTGTAGTAGTGGTCACCTCTGCCATTGATGTTATGAATAACATATAAAAATTCCAGACAAATCGGTTCGATGGTTTTTTTGTTTTCATTCACACCAGGTCAAAAAAAGTAGTTTTGAGATAAACGCGTTCAAAGTTGCTTTGATCAAGCGCGCTGCCTGCTGTCTCCACCTTCTAAAAAGGCTGTAGCAAAACAAATATTGTCAATATCTTCACGAAACTTTGCCAGCATATTCTTAAAAGTCTATTCTTCCGAAATATATAAAAAAAAAATCAATTTTCAAAAAATTCTAGACCAGAAGGTCCCCTTATAGCCTTTTTACACATACGGGGTTACCTCGTTTATCTAGGTTTGCTGCCAAACCCAGTATCAAACCGCTCGGTTTCCCATACAAAAGCAAACCCAGTCAATTGGTGGGTTTGGCGCTAACCCAGTCCCAAACCTCGATAAGGCACAGGGTTGCATTCAATAAACTGACATATATTGTGAGAAATTCCCTGTGAAATGGCAATTTTCGTTGAATGGGGAATGAATTAAAGAAGAAGAAGAATGAGAAAAAGAATAAGAAGTTGAAGTCAAATCGAAGTTTTTGAAAAGGAAATGAATAAGAAATTAAAAGAAAAGGTTTTCGGGGGAAAAAAGAAAAAGAAGGTGTGGAGCGAAGATGCGGAATGTGCCCTAATCGAATTGTGGGCTGAAAATATAGATGGACTACGTGGGAACAGAAAAAACGGCCATGTGTATGCCGAGATTTGTGATGAAATGGCGAAAAGAAATTTTTTCAGAGCTCCTGCTGAATTTCGTGATAAAATTCACAATCTCACAAACAAGTATAAGTATGTATTTATTTAAAAAAAGAAAAATGAACTGTCAAACGTAACCTCGATAAGTGCAGTGTAAAGGCGCTAGGTTTTCATTTAGGTTACGAACGCAAACCTAGGTTTCCTATGTTAGTGTAAAAAGGCTATTAAAGCACTCATGTGAAATTCAATTTGAAAACATTCTATTCGATTGTGAAATAGTGATCACATTCTCTTAATATTCTCGTGAAAAAGGGTTGATGAAATTCGAAGTTTGGTATTGTGAGCTCCGCTGGAAGAACAAGAAGAAGAGCGACTACGTTTTCGAACACAGCTGCTTGCATAGGAATGCGTGAAATCGAAACAAAATAAAAACTGCGGTGCCGTTGTGAAAAAACGATTTTTGTGGTTGTATTGAATTTAAAAGAAAAAACATTTGAAATTAAACCCGAAAGGGTATAGCACAATAAGCATAGTGATTCTGCCCCGGAAGCCGATTTCAACTTAAGTTGGTTTACTGTTTAGGTAAACGTACGAAGTTTAATTTTCGGGAAGATTTTGCTCTCGATCTCCTATAGTCCTTGAAAATCCTTAAGAAAGGGGGTTTTTTAGAGAAAAATTTTAAAAAAATCATATCTAAGACAACTATAAAGATAGAATATTCATTTAAAAACATTTATATAGAAAATTACTCAGAAAATATGAAAAAAATATTTTTCAGGTAATTTTGCTAAAACCAATACATGCTCCCATGGAAGGATATATTTCCATGACAATTTTTTTGTTGTTCGAGATGTGCGACTATCTCAATTAAAACTCTCAAAAATAGAACTTTAGACCAGGATTAACTGTGCTGAGTTTCAATACGCTCAGGCACCTAGAACATCCTTAAAAATGGCAAGTTAAAAAAAATGTTGCATACTTTTCGGGTATACCTGTGATTGCTATGCATGAATATGATTTTCAGTCTAGTTATTTCATGAGAATTTGTGTAACAAACAACAAAGAATAATAAAAAATTGCTTAATCCTAGAGAAAAATCTAACCGCAGCCCAAATATTCCCTAATTCCACCGAAAAATCTTACCCAAATAAAAATTGCAAAACAACTAATCTATGAAATATGTAAACAACGCAATAAAACCCGAAAGTGAACCAAATCAATCTACCTGTCTACCTGCAACTGGAGAAGAATTCATCGCTGCATTTTTTTAAAATTCCAACCTGAAAGCCCAATACCATAACAGATAAAGATGCAAATAAGTATAAATTGATTCTATTTGCATTCATAGTCTTAATCGCACTAATCAACTCAAACACTTAGAATGTCTCGATGCGCTAACTGCAACCGTGTTTTGCTTTGCCTTAAACAACAAACAAAAAAAATTAAGAAAGAGGACGAAGCCATGCGCTATTCTCAAGTTATCGAAAAACCTATGAATGTCGGAGACGTTATTTGCAACAGATGTCGGTTTTTGCCTTATAGACGTTGTACCCGTCAAAAATTAGCCGAACAACCATCACCACAAGGGAGTGCCGTAGCTGAGGAAACAATTGAAGATATCAGAGAAACCATGCAATCTGAAGGAAGCCAAAGTTTGGAAAATTCATCAAAAGAGGACAGCGACAAGGAATTCTATTATCAAATTCGTGACACCGATGGATGTGAAAACGTCATGGAATTGCCGATCAAAAGGGCTGTCGCTACGCATAAATATTGTATTTTATGCAAAGCTACTAACAATTTGAAGACCATTCCGGAAAACGCCAGAGTTCAAGTCTTCATTCAACGCGACTTATTTATACCAAATGGCGATCGCTGCTGCGATACACATCTAATTGGGAATATTTTTTACAAGGATCAAGTGCCATTACTACAAGCATTTTCAAACACCAGTCAGCTCAGCCCCGAAGAAGTGCATACATTTTTACGAAAAGTTTCAGCGAGAGCGGACACATCGCTTGTTGACCAGATTGTGGATTTTTCCATGCCGGAGCAGCAGCTAAAAGTTTTCACAGGACTCAGTTGGGAAAATATAATCGAGCTTAGAGATATGTTTACATCAATGCGAACTTCTTGCAGTCGCACTGTAACTCAAGCTCTAGTTGTCTTTTTGATGAAAATGACAACGGGTAATTCCAACAGACTTATTTCGAGCATTTTAGGTCTACAGAGCGAGCAATTGGTATCAAAATACTGCAGCCAAATAATTAGATGTTTCACAACGGATGTTCTACCATACCATTTTGGAGTACAGGCATTATCGCGGGAGGACATCATCAACAAACACACATCATATATAGCAAAAAAGCTGTATAACATCGAACACGAGCTAATGCTTATTTGTGATGGAACATATATACGACATCAGAAGAGCCAGAACAACGCATATCAACGGAAATCATATTCGGTTCAAAAGAAAGTACCTTTATGCAAGCCATTCACTGTTTGCTGCACCAACGGCTATATAGTTGATTTCTCCGGACCGTTCTACAGCACAAACAACGATGCCACCATTATGAAGAAAATTTTAGAGGATGCAGAAGGACTGAAAACTTTGTTGCAACCAGGAGACATGTTTTTGGTCGACCGCGGATTTAGAGATGTTACGGAAGATTTAAAAAACGAAGGCTTTATCCCCCTTATGCCAGCTTTTAAAGGGAAGAAAAAACAATTGACAACTGAGGAATCGAACCACTCGCGTAAAGTAACCAAATTAAGGTGGGTGGTTGAAGCGGTGCACGGAACGATTGGTCAGAAGTTCAAAATTTTACACCATACTCTCGACAATAAAATGTTACCGAAGGTGAGGTCCATCAGCAGGATTGCAGGATTCCTGCACAATAAATATGGAAAACGTTTGCAGTCAGATAAGAATCTAGCGGACGATATAGTTGATCAAATAACTATGAAAATGGGGACCGAAAATACTCTAAGTATAGAAGCTGAGGAAAATAATTGGAACAGGAGAAGAACGGCATTTCAACCATTAAATGCATCGAATTTTCCAAAACTTTCAGAGAAGGACTTAACAATTCTATTCACAGGAACATACCATTTAAACCAGGCCGTTTCTTACCTAGCGGAGTTAATCGGCGAAGAAGATATTCCTACAATTCAATATATGAAGGAGTCTCCAAATATAATTCAGACTGAAATACAATCTCGTCATATTAACGCAAGGAAATATCGATGCTACGTAGAATACATGCCTAACGAGGAAGGTTTGGACGCCATAAAACGCTATGCCTGTGACTGTGCAAATGGCAAACGAACTGTAGGATGTTGTTCACACATAGCATCAATTATTTATTATTTATCGTATGCTAGATATTTATCACGTATTTTTAAGCCCGCTGAAATTTTAACAAACATTTTTGATGAAACTGAAGTCACAGTTGTAATAAATTCAGACAGTGAGGAAGATTAAATAATTCTAGTATTTTTTAAAAACGCAGCGATGAATTCTTCTCCAGTTGCAGGTAGACAGGTAGATTGATTTGGTTCACTTTCGGGTTTTATTGCGTTGTTTACATATTTCATAGATTAGTTGTTTTGCAATTTTTATTTGGGTAAGATTTTTCGGGTGTAATTAGGGAATATTTGGACTGCGGTTAGATTTTTCTCTAGGATTAAGCAATTTTTTATTATTCTTTGTTGTTTGTTACACAAATTCTAATGAAATAACTAGACTGAAAATCATATTCATGCATAGCAATCACAGGTATAACCCGAAAAGTATGCAACATTTTTTTAACTTGCCATTTTTAAGGATGTTCTAGGTGCCTGAGCTATTGAAACTCAGCACACTTAATCCTGGTCTAAAGTTCTATTTTTGAGAGTTTTAATTGAGATAGTCGCACATCTCGAACAACAAAAAAATTATCATGGAATATATATCCTTCCATGGGAGCATGTATTGGTTTTAGCAAAATTACCTGAAAAATATTTTTTTCATATTTTCTGAGTAATTTTCTATATAAATGTTTTTAAATGAATATTCTATCTTTATAGTTGTCTTAGATATGATTTTTTTAAAATTTTCTCTAAAAAACCCCCTTTCTTAAGGATTTTCAAGGACTATAGGAGATCGAGAGCAAAATCTTCCCGAAAATTAAACTTCGTACGTTTACCTAAACAGTAAACCAACTAAAGTTGAAATCGGCTTCCGGGGCAGAATCACTATGCTTATATGATAGCTGCGGATAGAAAGCGTAACCCATTTTTTTCTTAAACGAGATTTTTGCATTTTCTGATGGTCGATTCTAAAACCCCTCCAAAAAATTGGACGACCTTTGATTGAAAATACCGAAGTTATAGTTACTTTTAAAAAAGGCCCTAACTCATAGCGAACAATTTTGCGAAAGAAAAAAGCCCTAACTCACAAAAAGACGTTCAACTACGCCAGTGATGGCGAGACCTATAAATTAACATTCATAACTGTGCGTGTGCATTAGGGTGATGACTTTTTTGAAACTCTTTTCCTGTATCATAGTACGATGAACTTTTATTAAAGACTTCATAAAATACTAATTTTAAGGTTATTTTGTAAAAAAAAATGTCACGCATCAAGTCCAGGGCTGGGCGCAATACAGAAGCAAATATAACTTGATGAACATGTAGTGGTGCAACAACTTCATAAAATACAAATTCGCTCTTCATTTTGCGAAGACGAGCGACATAGGTCTTACCTCCAGGAGCATTCATGCCAAACTAAACTCACAAAGCATTATTTTAACGAAAATAGCTCTCTGCTTTGCACTAAAAATCTCTTGATCGCATAAATTTTTTGACAGACGTCTTGCTTCGTTCGCTTCTTGACAACAACTAAATTCGTTTCGCGTGCGCTCTTTTATATATGTACACGCGAGCAACGAATTTTTGCTCTCACTTGCACATTTCATGCTCGCGTGCCCAGCCCTGATCAAGTCATTTGAAAATTTAATTTATGATTTTTTTTTCCAAATTTTTGATGTTACTGTAAGCAGAGTAGCTCCTAGAGGGGTCAAATGTAGGACCAACTACCATTATTTTTTTATTCCCAACAATTTATTCCAAAAATACCTTCCCCCTATCTCCACTCCTTAAGGGGGCTCCAATACAAAAGTAATTTTTTTATGAATTTTCCCCCCACTGTCCTAACTAGCCCCAGAGTGCCCCTAGAGGAGTCAAATGTTTGACCGACCCCCATTAACTTTGTCTCATTAACATTTTTTCCCAACATACTGACCTCCTATCTCCCCTCCTTAGGGGGTCACCCATACAAAATTACCTTAATTTTATTACAATTTCAGACAAAATGCCTGTCACTACAGTCAAACCCCTCCTAGGGGCTGATATATATGACCGACCCCCATTATTTTTTTTACCCAAGTATTTTCTTTAAACATACCTACCCTCTATCTCCCCTCCTTAGGGGGTCCCCATACAAAAATAGGCTTAAATTAAAGAAAAAGCCTCACGAACTTCAATCTATAATATAGATGCCGTAGGAACAAGAACGAGCATGTTCAGTATGTATATTCGAAAAATTTACACAAGTACCTTTTAAACGAGCCTAATATGAAGAATATTGGATTCGTTTTTGGTATGTTTTAATAATATGTTATAATTATTATTTTTTTTAAAACTGAATTTTGGGTTCCATCCCCTAACTGGCCAAATAATGACCCTAGTAGAAAAAACATAAATTTTCTACTCAAATGCCGCAAACCTCAATCTATGACGAGTTTTTTGAGACTATAACCATTAAAATCGGTTAGTGGTTTCTATTCATAAAATTAATTCAAAACAAATATTTTTTGGAACGCATTATTCACTGTTTTCACGTTCCTTTCTTAAGTCTGTGCATGTCTCTCTTGGTCTGTATGCATGCAAAGACTCAAGACACGAACGTGAAAACAGTGAATAATGTGTTCAAAAAATATTTGTTTTGAATTAATTTTATCAATAGAAACCACTAACCGATATTATTGGTTATAGTATAGTGCTAGATCGCATCTTATAATTTTAATTATATTTTAAACTTTGCGTACAAAGACCTAACTCACGTGTTTTGAACGAAAATTGATATCAAAAAGCCCTAACTCAGAAAACTGCTCGAAACACAGAAAAAATAAAAATTCAAGCCTAAAACAAATTTCGTGCGTAGTATTTAATTGACTTTGCGTTTAAACTTTTTTAAAAATATCTAACCCTTTGCGATTTTATGAAGTTTTTTCCTTCCTCCTGTAAAGTAGCAAAATAATGAGTTACGCCTTTCTATCCGAAGCTATCGATATGTAGTGCTATACCCTTTTTATATCGGATTTTACATGTGGATGATATGGTGCGAACTGTGAAAGAAATTAAGTTCTTGCAAAATGTTGGAGGCTGTTTTGAAGAAAATAAATAGTGCAAAAAAGTTCCAGCACAACAAAGGCTAAAATTTTGCTGCACGATCAGAAAAACTTGTACTTGAAATTATTAGCTAAAGCTATGGCCTCATTTCGGCTAGGAATGGAACTCCATATAATGAAAGCTTTAGAAAATTCGTCACAAATTTCAGGCGGCATTTCTGACGGCTGGCCGAAGTTCAGTAAAAAACTATCATAATATTTTAGTGCCTTTTCCCCCCTTAAAATGCATATCGAAACCCAGGCTTTCCTGGAAGGATCAATTAAATTTGAAGTTCAATAAACCTTACAAATAAGATTCCCTTTCAAAATGCAAACTCAAATTGAAATTAAAATCAGCTGCTTATGCCGTCAGGCTGTTAAGAAAATTTTAATGTTTTTCCTCTGCAAAAAAGCCTAGGAGTTTCCGCTTTTTGTTGCCATGTGTTTTGTTTATTATTTCATATATCTGTATTGCACGTATGCTTGGGCATTATATAAAGAGTTTGTTCGGCCGTTTGCTATAATCGATAAAAGAATTCTAACATAGAATGGTGCAATTAGAAAGAAAAACATTTTTCGCAACAGCAGCGGATTTTCAGTTTCCGATTATTTTTTCACATCACTAGCGGAAAATCTATGCCACACATTTTCGAAAATTGTGGCGAAAAAAGAATTTTTTTTGGGATAACTTTTTGGCATCACTAGCAGCACATTTTGGTTCATTTTAGTACATTTTAGCGGCACATTTTAAGGATCAAAAACCTTAGGAATATGTAGCACTAAGCTTAGCTATTCCTCGATAATTATTTATTAAAGATTTTAATCCCCCTTTGTGAAGAGGAATGATGTAGGAATTTTTCCATATGTCAGGAAAAATACCGGTGCTCAACGACAAATTAAATAGTTCTGCAAGAGGAACACATAATAGATCAGCGCAAGATTTGATTATACAGCTCGGAATATTATCCGGTCCTGCAGAATGAGATGATTTAACATTCTTTAAATAACCAAGTACAATCGAACTGTTAATTACTGGACTATTAATGGAAAAATATGAACGTGGATGCTCAGGATAGTTGTATACAGCAGAAGTACTGTCAGAGTATTTATACGCAGTTTTTCACATAGTTTATCTGCATAAGCGACGATTCAATCAATTTATCAAGGAAATAATTTTCGTTGCTTGTACGTGGCAGTAGGGAATTTGTATCTTCCAAAAGGTCCCAGTAAACATGAGAGATTAAAGTCGCCAGCAACAATACCATTATCAGTGTCATCCATCATATTACACAAAGTTGATATAGAATCTGCATGATGCGCATACAAAGAAATATCACTATTAGGTGGAATAACAGGTTGGCTGATAAGTCCCCGGTCTAACAAAGAAAAACACATTTTTTTGTCAAAATTCGTTTTTATTATTCAACATAGTTCCCTTCAAGAGCGATACAACGATTATAACGACCTTCCAATTTTTTGATACCATTTTGGTAGTACTCCTTCGGTTTTGCCTCAAAATAGGCCTCAGTTTCGGCGATCACCTCTTCATTGCAGCCAAATTTTTTCCCTGCGAGCATCCTTTTGAGGTCTGAGAACAAGAAAAAGTCGCTGGGGGCCAGATCTGGAGAATACGGTGGGTGGGTAAGCAATTCGAAGCCAAATTCATGAATTTTTTCCATCGTTCTCAATGACTTGTGGCACGGTGCGTTGTCTTGGTGGAACAACACTTTTTTCTTCTTCATATGGGGCCGTTTTGTTGCGATTTCGACCTTCAAACGCTCCAATAACGACATATAATAGTCACTGTTGATGGGTTTTTTTCCCTTCTCAAGATAATCGATAAAAATTATTCCATGCCCATCCCAAAAAAACAGAGGCCATTACTTTGCCAGCGGACTTTTGAGTCTTTCCACGCTTCGGAGACGGTTCACCGATCGCTGTCCACTCAGCCGACTGTCGATTGGACTCAGGAGTGTAGTGATAGAGCCATGTTTCATCCATTGTCACATATCGACGCAAAAACTCGGGTGTATTGCGAGTTAACAGCTGCAAACACCGCTCAGAATCATCAACACGTTGTTGTTTTTGGTCAAATGTGAGCTCGCGCGGCACCCATTTTGCACAGAGCTTTTTCATATCCAAATATTGATGAATGATATGACCAACACGTTCCTTTGATATCTTTAAGGCCTCTGCTATCTCGATCAACTTCATTTTACGGTCATTCAAAATCATTTTGTGAATTTTTTTGATGTTTTCGTCGGTAACCACCTCTTTCGGGCGCCACTGCGTTCACCGTCCTCCGTGCTCATTTCACCACGCTTGATTTTTGCATACCAATCAATTATTGTTGATTTTTCCTGGGGCAGAGTCCGGAAACTCATTATCAAGCCAAGTTTTTGCTTCCACTGTATTTTTTCCCTTCAGAAAACAGTATTTTATCAAAACACGAAATTCCTTTTTTTCCATTTTTTTCACAATAACAAAAGTTGCTTCACAAAAGACGCTCTATCTCACAAACTAATTGACTTACAGACGTAAAATTTTGACACGAATCATTTGAAGGTTGCCACTATATAAAAATAATATGCATTTAATACTAGCGACGCCATCTATGTGTCAGACCGGGGACTTATCAGCCAACCTGTTATTACAATTCATTACAAGTTAAAACAATAAAATCATATTCCATAGCTGTACTTCTCAAATAAATATTGTTAAGTTTTGAATTAAAACCTCTCGCATTTTGGTAGACATGTGAAATTGTACTTGTTACATATTGGTTCGACTGCCGTTGAAGCGGCGGAAGTTTTTTTTGCTGATTATCGTTTTCTGAAAGAGACAACCTGTGTATTCCTCCGAAGATTATTACTAACGAGTGAATTCACGAACTACGATGTTATTAGGCCAGAACTCAGGTTTGATAATTGATTCGAAGGCAAAATCAGGTACTCGAATTCGAAATGATGAGACCTCACGCATATATGAAAAAATGAATTGAGATACCGAAATATCTAAGTTTGGCATACGGCTGTGAATATATCTTCTAGTGATGTTGACGGAGCAAGTCGGGAAATAACTGTATCTCTGCTCGGAGGTATAACGATCAGTTCAGCATTCGAAATATTTGAAGATGTTCCAGCTTGAGTAACACTCGAAATTTGCAATTGCAAACGTGAAGTAGCGTCACGCGTTATGTTGTTATGAAATTCCGGTCCGTGATTATTATCAACATTTAAAATTTCAGGTATATCATGTTCAGAATTAACATAGGCTTGATCAGTCAAATCCACAGCGCCAATAGTGCGATGCATAGCAGCAGTACCTATCGGAGCATTGTTCATAATAGATTTAGAGATGTTATCAGAGACATTTTCATTCGGAGGCACAGCTCCAGCATTTGAAGTTGGAATCGAGTTCAGTGAAGCATTGGCATTGGACGTTGATACTGTATTAACAGTCTGATTAGCTGCCGCCGGGGCACAATTCGGAGATGGAGATTGTAAACAAATCAACGGTGTAAGCGGCAACACAAGATTATCAAAATTTGATACATCATTTAGCCAATTACAATCAGCAAAGATTTCTTGAAATTTGAGCAATTTCTCAACAATTGACTTAAAATCTTTAACAAGATCAAAAAGAATATTTTTGGTCTTAAATATCGACCCATATATGTTTCTCCTTGACGGTAAGCAATTAGTACAGGTCCACATCAATCCTTTGGCCGAGTCCTCTAAAGCGTCCGCAATGCGAGGTTTTGAGTCTAAAACTTTTAGATCAGCACATTTAGCATGAGTCGGTTTATCACACAACCAACAAGTAACAAAACGATCCAAATCAGTTGCTTTTTTTGTAATGCAAGCAGATCCGCGTGAGCAAATCATAGTAATAAGATTTTACTAACAGCCTATAAATATGCAGCCGACTATTTCAGTAGCAAAGTATTACACGATGGTTTTGGTCTTGAATAAGTACAGAGCTCAAAACCAAGTTTGAAAGTAACTGACGATGGATTTTTAAATTTACTTTAGCAGCTGACAGGTCAGTTGTAAACAAAAACAGAATATATTGTTGTTAGTATATTGCTTGTTTCGTTGCCGATGATCGCCAAATTATGTCATATAAGGGGTATTCACAAAGGCGTGTTAAAAATTTGGAAAGTCGGAAAATCGGAAATTGCGATTCTTAAAAATTTTAAATTTCTTTTGTATCTTGCACAACTTTTTAAGCAGTTAAAATTTTCCGATTTTCCAACTTTCCTATTTTCCGACGCCTTTGTGAATACCCCTATAGTTATTACGACAAAATTACCACTGGATAAAAGCACTTACAGTAATGGAGAAAGTAATACTTGCGATGTAGTAGTAGCAACTCAGCGTTAAACAGTTCGTTTATTTGCCAAAATTTCGAATAATTCGGAAGAAACTTGGAAAAAACTTGTTTGACACGATTAAGCTGACCAACTTATTTACACTCCCCATAAATCGTATCGGAATATAAAACCTTGTTCGTTGAAAAATCGTGGTAATTGTTTGTCACTTGCAATTATGTTTGCATAAAAGTTTTCATAAAAGTTTCAGTTCCTAATAAAAACCATATCCGCATCCGCGGATGTGAGTTTTTAAAATCCGCATCTGCATCCGCGGATGTCAAAAAACCACATCCGTGACAACACCCCTGGTCAAGATGCTTCTAAGGACGCACAAAGGTTGCGAACTGAAATGGAATAGTTCACAAGACAGTCCAGCTTTTCAGACTTTATCGCAGGCTCGAAGCGTATTTTCTCCTACAAAGCACGAATAATGATCTGCGGGTGTCCAAAAATCATCTTCAATGTGCGGATGATTTCCGGAACATTGCTGCAGTGTTCCCAGGCGTCAGACTTATCACATTGGACCATTTCAGACGTGTCTTTCTCCTTACATTTGCCACAATTGCTTGTGACATTTGCCACAATTTCTTGTGACATTTGCCCCCTCATGACCACTTTGCGCATTAGGCTTGATTGGCGGTGTTCGCATCATATTTGCAACTTCGGCTTTATAATATTTTTAGTTTGAAGGATGTTGGAAATTATCTTTCACTTTCTGGTTCGAATCCAGAATTTATTTTTTTCAGAGCGTTTATTATTTTTTTTTTTTTTATAAAAAAGCTTCAAATTAAAAATAATTTTACCGAGTCGAAATATTTCCAACTTTTTTTTCTCCCTAAATTCAAAATTCTTTTTATGCAATTCGACATCATAATAGGCCTATTATGATGTCGATTTTAAAATCATAATGAAGCATATTATGACACTAGATTTGAGAAAGTATAAAAAAAATTTTAAAACAAACAAAAAGCTTGGCATACTACCAGGGTTTGTAATGAATTTCAAAGCGTGCAATAATAAATTTCAAAACGCACGCATTTCAAAAAATACAAGGCAAGGTGTTCAATAATAAATTTCAAAACGCACACATTTCAAAAAATACAAGGCAAAAAAAAAAGCAGAGCATACTACGAAGTTGTATAATAAAGAATTTAAAATAATGAATCTGTCAAATAAAAATTAAAATTTTCTTCACAAAAAAAAAACGTTTTCTTAAATTTAGGTTAAAATCTAGTTTGAAATCTTATTGCATAAAATATTGTTCGGCACTCGTGTCGAAAATCAGCTTTTTTCGCACTCGTGGTATTGTAAAACTCGGCTGCGCCTCGTTTTACAACATTTACCACTCGTGCAAAAAAAAGCTTCATTTCGACACTTGTATCGAAAATATCTATTAGAACATTGATTTTTAAACAAACGAATAAAAAAAAAAGGAAAGGCAATATGATTAAATTCTCAACAGAGATGAAGAACAAAACACACAACATTGCGAAAATGGAATACGAAGGATCGATCGGTTGCGAAGAAAATATTCAGCCGAAGGTAAACAAGTAATCGAGGGCAATTACTAAAAAGGATGGCCGAATGTAGAGGTCAGAGCATATGAAGACGACCGACTACACCGTAAGGCATTAATTGCGAAAAAATTTCGAAGCGATTGGCCAACCTGCATTTGTTCCGAGGAAAAACCCATAAATCGGTTTTGTGAAAAACCACTTGTTCGAAGTCGTTGAACACGATGGTCCAAAATCTACTTGACCGATCGATTTAAATTTTTTTCAATTTTTCTACTCATAAATACGCAGGTAACATCGTGGCATTTTTTTCCTATTTTAAGAAAATAAACTTATCTCAATTTTGAAGCGAAAATCGTATTTTTTACTTCAAAACCGGAAAAAAAAAGTTTAAAAAAGGGCCATGATGTTTCGATAAGCTATAAGATGTATATGATATAAATCAGTGATGTGCATAACTAACACATACAAAATTAAGTATTTTTTACAATGTATGAAGCATTTCATTTTATTCGCTTTCAAAATAAAACGTCTGTTGCATGGTTGAAATTTTAGTTTTTTCAAAAACTCCAAAATAGTCTAAAAAATATACATTTTTTATACATT
This sequence comes from Chlorops oryzae, assembly GCA_020466095.1. Taxonomy (NCBI): domain Eukaryota; kingdom Metazoa; phylum Arthropoda; class Insecta; order Diptera; family Chloropidae; genus Chlorops; species Chlorops oryzae. The sequence goes on from JAIPUU010000543.1 coordinate 15,187, forward strand.
TTGGCCCTAATTTTTTCATATAAGTTTTATAATAAAAAATGTTTCGATTGATACAAATTATTTGTTTTAACTTCAAAAACATTACGTTCTTAATTAAAACGAACCGAAAAAATAAGAAAAGTCAATAGTTTCCGTCATGAAAATCTGTTGATAACAACGATAATTGAATGGAAAATGTGTACTTTAAAAAAGGAAAAAAGTACCTAAAATTTCGATCATGGGTTGTTGCTTGGGGCAACGTGAATTTGTTTCGTACACTATCCGTGTGACACTAATGCAAATGGCAAAAAATCCGTGTTTATGGAGGATCATAGGGCTTGCACAACACTGATATAAATACACCACATTATTCATGTCTCCACAAAAAAAAAATCATGAAAACACGCCTTTTTTCGACTTTAAAATTATACCATCCCCTTAAAAAGAAACAAAATTAAATAATGCTATATAAAATTTGAATTGAAACCTTACCAATTAACTAGAGATTCTAAGAGGGGTCAATAATATATTAAAATATATAATATTAGACGGAAGGCTCTTGAAAAATCTGGCATCACTGCACAACATCATATTTGGTTAAACTTCGCTTAAACCTGAGAAAAATGATAAGTTTTTTAAAAGAGTAAATAAAGACCGACTTTATGAGGAAAATGTTCCTAAGAAAACAAATCATTTCGTTTTTTCATTTTTCGTTTTTTTTTGGTTTATCCAGTATCATTATTAATTCATTTATTATTCTTATTATCATTATCATATTATTCATTGATGTAAAATTTTGAATTATTAATGGTAACGATTAAGAAATAATTCAAAAATCATTCAAAAAATAATTTTAAAAATTATTCTGATTATTTATTTGAATAATTTGCATAATTTCATTAATCACAAAAAATCCCGATTGTCTTTCAATTACATCTTATAGGCCGTTTACATATGCCGTTTTATTCGCGTTTTAGCAACTTTGCCCGTTTTAGCACTAAAACAACTTAGATTTTTCCCGTTTTATCGTACAAAACTAAAACGAGAAACTTTCCTGTTTTAATTTAAAACAAGTAGCTAAATAAGATAAATCCTGCTTATAACTGATAAAAATATCGAAATTTGAGTGTCATCACTATAAAAATGCAAAACATATGGTCATTGAAATTTCTAATTTAAAAATTGTGAGGTTGTTTCCACAACCAATGTAGAAAACGAATGCAATTTCAATAATTGCTTCTTTTCTTAATTACAATATTCACTCATATTTCACGCGTTGAGCAAACAAAAGATAACCACAAAATTACAAAACGACATGCGTATATGTAAACACCCCGTTTTGACTTGGTCGTTTTAGCTTAAACGAGTAGCGCTAAAACGTATATGTAAATGCCCTATTAGTCATTTAATATGCAGCTGTGTATGCAAACAATCAAATACAATGATAATTTACATCGATCTCACTATAATTTGATTAAATCAAAAGTGACTTTTTCATTTAAGAATTCTGTAGGTTTCTAACTTTTTCATACTTTTGTTACGACTATTGGTTCCATCGGCGTATTGTTTCGAAAGAAGGTAAATTATTACGCATCGAAAAATTTGGTGGTTCCTGGCAAGTCCACCGATGAAGCTAAAATTTGCATAAAAAAAGCTAATTAAAAAAAAAAATTTGACGTTCGGAGTCGGCGTTAAAGTGTAGGTCCCACTGTTCCTAATTAATCGATACAGACAGCGACAGGCCAAGCGACGGGTCGGCTGAAAGAAAAATTTCGTCGAATCTTTAAGACCAGAAAACCTACCCCGTTGTAAACGGGATTATATTAGGTGTAGTAAAAAGAAATCCATTATTTTTCAATAGATGGCGTTATTATCTGCATCTCGCGTTGTATAAGTCCGATCGTGTTCCGCTAGGGGGCATTAGAAAGATGACAGTTCCTACTAAAAAAGCTTTATTGACACTTTTTTGATTGATTGATTCAGTTTTGTTTGAGAGCTTGTCAAAGATGGACATCAGCAAAGAGAAAATTCGCTACATTTTACAGTTTTTCTTCGATAAGGGAGAAAACGCAAGCCAGGCGGCTGAAAATGTGAATAGCGTTTATGGACCTGATACTGTAACAGCCAATCATGCGCAATTTTGGTTTCGTCGATTCCGTTCCGGTAACTTCGATGTCAAGAATGCACCACGCACTGGAAGGCCAATTGTCGAAAATGTCGATAAAATCATGGAAATTATCGAGTCCGACCGTCATGTTAGCACTGTTTCGATTGCAAAAGAGCTAAAGATTGCACAAAAAAACCGTTTGGAACCATTTGAATAAGGCTGGATACACAAAGAAGCTCGATGTATGGGTGCCACACGAGTTAACGCAAAAAAACCTCATAGACCGAATATTCCATCTGCGAATCTCTGCTGAACCGCAACAAAATCGACCCATTTCTGAAGCGGTTGGTGATTGGTGATGAAAAGTGGGTCACTTACGACAACGTCAAGCGAAAACGGTCGTGGTCGAAACACGGTGAACCGGCGGAAACGGTGGCCAAGCCAGGATTGACGCCAGGAAGGTTTTGCTGTGTGTTTGGTGGGATTGGCAGGGAATTATCTACTATGAGCTGCTCCCATACGGCAAAACTCTTAACTCGGAACTCTACTGTCAACACTTGGACCGTCTGAAGGAAGCAATCGCCCATAAGCGGCCAGCTTTGGCCAATAGGAGAGGAATTGTGTTCCATCAGGACAACTCCAGGCCACACACATCGATAGTGACTCGCCAGAAGCTCCGGGAGTTTGTTTGGGAGGTTCTTCTGCATCCACCTTATAGTCCGGACCTGGCACCAAGTGATTACCATCTGTTCCTGTCCATGGCGAACAAATTTGCTGGTGAAACATTCGCTTCAAGAGAGGCTTCTGAAATTCGACTGTCTCAATTTTTTGCTAATAGGAACGAGGGCTTCTATGAGAGAGGCATAATGAAAATACCTTTAAAATGGCAACAAGTTATCGAACAAAACGGCGCATATTTGACCTAAATCGGGTCATTCTAACTAATCTTAAATAAAGCCCTCAATTTAATGCAAAAATAATGGATTTATCTTTTTACTACACCTAATATGTAAGAAAAAGAAGAAACGATAATATAATTTTAAAGAGTTATTTCTTACAATTGTGTACTATTAACGACCATAATTTCATATACCAGAATTGCTTCCATCTCCCTAGATTATATATATATTATAAATTGAAATTTTTTGGATAAAATTATATATAATAACGCGTTTGTGCGGCCATTTTAACTAAGTTTTCTTTTCTTTATATATTTCAGCGGCAACGTTTTTCAGAAAAAATCTCAGTGGTAGCCCAGCTCAATCAGGTCATAATGATATACCGTCGTATTCACCTCCTGCAAGACAATTTTTTACACCTCCACTCCCACCAGAATATCAAAATCCGTTTGCTGATAAGCCTACATTGAGAGGCACAAATAACGAAGGTGCTCTAGTTTCTACAAATAGTGGTGGGTCTGGCTCGGGATCTTACATTAATCGTCGCCCAATACCACCGCCAAGCTTAATGCCAGGACATGAACGAATACCTCTTCGGCCACCAGAAGCGACGGACAGCATTATTGAAAACGAAAACAAGGATTCCAATTATATGGCACCAGTTAACATCAATGACTTTCGAAAGATCAATGTAGAAAGCAGTGAGACTATTCTTGATGTTGGACAGCAAACAATCGTTGAAAATAATCATAATAAAAAAGAAAAAGGATCCGAACAAGAAATACTTCCAAGCATACGCAGAATTTTGAGTGGATCTCACGGAAATAAAGGAGAGATTCCCGAGGTGCTGCTTAAACAAGTAACAGTAAAACCGACAATGGTATTGCAACATCAGCCACCATCTCCACCTGTTGTGTTGCTAAACAATAATTCATACGGTGGATCGAATGCCAAAAACATAGAAGCTGTCGCGAACACATCTTCCAATATAAACCATAGAAAACCTGAATCCTCCTTTGAAGAAAAAATGTCCCAAAATGAATATACCTCTTGGGGGGTTGGCAGTGGTTTTACAAATAATGAAAGCAGTGCAACAATGGTTGCTGCATCATCTGCTGCCACTGCTACCTCATCAACTATCAATACAACGAATGGATTTGACCGTGAACTCATGTTGGTTACTTCAACTTTCAATAATAGCAATATAACATCTCGAAACGGTAGTGCTGTTTCTACGTCAACAACGTCATCGTCATCGGCATCAGCAACAGCAAGCTATTCGACATGGACAATAGCATGGAATATACATGTGTATCTCTCAGTTACTTTTTTCACAGTTTTAGCCGTTTACTCATTCTACAAACTGCTTACATACAACAAATTGACTCATCTTTTTCCACAGTCTTACTTCTTATGCATTCATATTGTATTAATAACTATATGTACCACTCGTATTTTCTATCTCTGCTACGATGCGTATAACATCAATTCCAGCTTCCATCTATTTATATCTGAGGTGCTACTTAATCTTCCAGGCACCTTGTTAACAATATCCTTTTCTGTATTGATGCTGTTCCTTTTTCGTAAATCCTTAAGCCACAAGCATAATCGATACTCAGCACTAATACGGCCCCTTACCGTTATTGTGGGATGTGGAGTCCATGTTGTACTGTGTGTTACTTTACATTACGTTGAATCGTACACAATGCATAACTATTTTCAACAACAGCAAATGCAACATTATCAACAGCAACAGCTACTTCTTCAACAACAACAACTTCAACGTCAAAGGCAACAGCAAAAACAATTTGATCATTTGTACGGGTCCTCCTCTAATGACATGGCAGCGGCTGTTGCGTCTTCAGCTAATGAGGCACAGAACACCCAACAACTTTTGGGTGTCTGGCAAAGTTTGACGGCTTCACCAATCGCAACACTTCCACCACCTCGCGTACTTTCTTTGATATGTCAATTAATTTACATATTCGTTTGTATCAGCATGGGCTTGTTATATTTGTACTTATACCGAATATTGAAACGTATCCTTCGAAGTAAATCTCAGAATTACATACATGGCTATCAGAACCTTTCCTATGCTATACATATAACTATAGCAACTGCTTTGTTGTTTGTTTTGCTAGCTGCACTCCAAATATTCGGAGCAATTGGAGTTTCCTCAAAACGCTCACTCATCAGTCAATCACCAGCGGCAGTGGTAGAAATTGATTGGCTGCAATGGGGCTACCAATTCTCATTACGTCTTATTGAAATTGCTATTATAACGTTAATTTCATGGGTAACTGGATTGAAAACGAAAAGTAGTAATAGCTCAATGCCAACCGTAGCTGGTGGTGCTGCAGTGGGAAACATACCGCTCAGAAACGGTACACCAAAGTTTAGCTCATCATCTCGACCAAAAGGAAATTCTCAACGAAACCATCATCACCATGCTGGCTTCTTTTTACCTTGTACAAGCACTTCAAGTCAAGAGCACTTTGAGACTGACTATCCCGTTGTCTGTAGTGCTAATACTAATCTTCACACGTATACAATGCGAACCGGGAAGCTTATTTATGATGATAGTTTTGCCTTGAGCTCTCTTGCACAATCTTCGTTGACGTCAAAACATGCCAGCACAAGCTATCACCAACAACGACCATATGAAACAAACTCACTACGAAGTGTAAGTGGAAGTAGAAATCATCATCAGCGTAATCCACAACAACTTCAGCACCAATACGCTACAACAGACTATCTTACTGACGCAACAACTGATCATTATGAAAATCCCAATTTTGATCTTCAAATTGGCACATCAATCAATTTAAAATTTCCAAAAACAAATTCCTCCGATAATTCCACAACGACGGCCTCATCTTCAAAGAGCGGTGGCGTTGCTTCGGGTGGATCATCTCAAAAGCAAATGTTGCTTTTACAGAGTGAATCTTGTTATTCCGAACCAAACTACGATTTTAATAATTTTGAACGTCCAAAGTTTGGGGTGTCCAATCAGCATATTCCAAATATGATATCATCCTTACATAATAATGAACATCGTGACTCGAATTCTTGTGCTTCATCAGCAAGTAGCAACGCAAACTTCACAGCATATACGCATGGCGAAAGACGCAGCGACAAACGTTACAGCACTTATAACTCCTTTGAGCCGACCAATAGACAAACTTTAAGTGCTGTTCGGAAAAATGCAACTTCAAATAATAAAGTGACCGAGGCACATAAATGCTCTCAACAAACCCTACCACACCATGCTGAAATTTGTCATCCAAGTACCCCAACAGAGTCTGTTACTAAGCATGAAAAAGTTTTGCCGCTATGTTATGATCGTTCTACTCTTGAGCGTTCGAATAGTCGTACACCACTTAAAATGCATCGAGAGTCTCATGGATCTGATATAGAGGATGAAGATACAAGCGCTGCCGTCAAATATTCGGGTAAATATTAAAAAAAAAGTAAGGGTGTTATAGTCAGGCGAGCCCGACAATAGAATACCCGAC
>JAIPUU010000321.1:0-17500 GCA_020466095.1 Chlorops oryzae
GGTCGTTTAAGTTTTTTTTAAGATATGGTAACAGCCCTGTTTTGGGCGGTAGAAAAACAGCTGATTACATTCATTCTAAAATGTGCGCAAAACGAAACAAGCAAAACTTTAAATTTATGGATTCGGATTACAGCGATATGAGAGTTATGAAAAATCGCGCGCACACGTCTCCATGCTCTAAAATAATATTTCAATCATTTTGTGAATTTGACTGACTACCCTGACAGTGCAGCGTGCTGCCACATTTTGCTATACTTAAAAAAGTTGCATATTGGAAATGAAATTTAAAATAAAAAAATTTTTAATTTAATTTTAAAATTTTTTTAAATATGTTTGGTAATATTGGCCCTTAATGGGTAATTGGTAAAACGATAACTCTCAGCGAAATGGCGTTGTTTAGACGATACCGTGTGGCGTAAACATCCCGGCCCCCGTCGCTAGATTACAGCAATGAGGTTCAACTTGGCAGCAAGTTTACAAGCGTTTAAAAGAAAAATATATACAAAGTGAATAAAAATTAAAAATTTCCAAAAATTAGAGTTGCGTAGGTCCAGATAGGACGTATCCGAACATGGAGTTTTGAGCCATTATTCCTCGACTCATTGGAAGAGTCCCAACGCGGTAAATTTTATGATAGAGATCTCCCGCTAGTACCAACTTGACAGAGGAACGTTTATAAAATTGGTTGTCTGCTAAGAGACTCCTCGTGCGTGAAATAGAAAATTTTGTCACCTTGAGAGAGGCCTCCATATATACTGCGGAATCGTGACGCGCCAACAACACTACCGTACACCACCGCTCTGAACCTGTGACGTAGGCAGTTCGAGCTCATGTACCAACTTTTCGGCGATTAGGCTTCGTTCGCTGCATGAATCAATGATAGCGCGCACGGTCCGGAAGCTTCCATTGCAACTTAGATGAATTCTGGTGGTGGGGATCAGCGTAATGATTCGAGCAGGTACAAAACTTGGCGGAGCGACCTGAGACCCGAATTCTTTCCGTGGTTTCGACACCCTCTCATGAGAGTGCAAGAGCGAATGGTGATCTTGGCCACAGTATGCGCAAGACTTTGAGCTGGTACAGTTTTTGGTAGTGTGTGAATGAGCGAGGCAGTTGGAGCAATACTTCTTCAAGGCAACGGTCCTCAAACGGGATCGAACGTGCATAGCCGTGAACTTAAAGCAACGAGAAAGTGGATAATGCTGCGAGCATACTCGACAGGCATATTGATTTTGGCGCTTGGATTTTCCCATCACGTAGTCGAACTAATAAAAATAAGACGAGGAAATACAGTACTATTTAAGATGCAAAACGTTATTGATTTAGCATGGTGGTAACAGGACCAACTTAGAAATTGGTCTTGTGAGCACTGTTACGTGGCCTAATTGCAGGATTCTGAAATTAAAAGAGAGAAGTGTGAAATATAGTGGTTGTGAAGAGAGAAAAAGAAAGATTGTTTTATGTGTAAATAAAAAGAAAAAAAAATTATTAATAAAATATAAATCCGGTCCTATTAAAAATAAAAGGTAACGATTTTTTTTTTTATCGGCTATGTATTTAAAATTCAGAAACAATGGATTATTTTGCAAATTTTGTTTAGAAAAAAAAATTTTTCGACATTAAAAGTATATTTTCAGAATGCAACATACCAAGCAATTCGAAGATAAAATTGGCGAACTCGCTTCATCCGATGCAGTCAGTACCAGAAAAACGGCCTGAAAAGGAATTGATCGACACGCAAATAGTGCCGGAGGCAAGCAACCATTTACAAAAAGTAATGCCAGAACCACCACTATCGTCACCAGCACCACTGTTACCTCCACTGCCATACGAATCAGATGATTGTCTAAGCTTAGATGGTTATGAAATTAGCCAAGACGATTGGGGAGGCTATGGAGCCCTCATAGACACCGATCCAAGCCCACCTAAACCATCATTCAACCCTTATGACCAGCACTTCACGGTACCGGATTGTGAAATACGGAACGGTGTGCCCGTCATTCTGCGCAACTTAATCCGCACGGCACTAGAAGACAGAAAAGGGCAGCGATTAAAGTTCATGAAGGCCATTAATAATGAATTCTACCAGATACATATATCGAAACTTGGAAAAGTTACGATAAAAAGGCGAGATGCACCAAGCAACAACCAGTAACCACATCCATTCCACTGCACGCTGATCATCCTCGCAAACGCCGACCTATGGCCCAAAAGGAAGAAACAGAGCCGCCAAAGAAGTTCCCGAGAAGTGTGAAGGAATCCGCAGCCAGCAAGCGCTCAGCAGGTGGCCTGCTAAAATAAAAAAAAGGTATTACCAGCTGTCAAGGTGAGGGGCAACAAATGAGGGAGACGTACCTGATACTCCGTTGATGACCCTGGGGGATGCCGGGTACGTCGATTGATACGTCGGTTTGCGCGACGCGGTTGATTTTATTGTACTTTGCAACGGTATGTTAAATTCGTTGCCACTTCTCCTTTTTTATTTTTTTTTTTATTTTTGTTTTTTTTTTTTGTTTTTGGTTTTGTGTTATTTCAATTCAATTTTCTAATTTTTATATTTTTCCTTTATTGGAATTCACTTTTAAATTTTTGGGTTTTCTTCCTCTTTTCTTAATCTAGCTTTATTTTTATGTGAAGTTCACTTTTTAATTGGGATTTTGGGATTTTTTATTTTATCTATATTTTTTGTTTTGTTTGGATTTTATTTTAATTTTAACGTTTTGCCGGCGCGTGAGCGAGTTGTTAACGCGAAGAGACTTTTTCGACAGTGAAGAGGGCAGCGCGCAGTCTTCCCAGGCAGCGCTGCCGGTTAGCGTAGTCGAACGCGAAAAGGGTACTCACTAAGTTTGGTTATTTCGCCTTTCTTTAAAGCCTCGGCCTCAAAGTGGCTACGGCGAAAAACCAACATACTGCCCGCCTTGCGCTACGCAACGATAATTTCTCAACCAGTTCGCGTCTGCTAGACGATTGGTTTGGGCCGTGGCGACGTTGGTAGGAGAAGGCGATATTGTTGAGCAGATAGTGAACAATAAATGAAAAGGGGGAGGGGGAGGTGTTGCGATCAGGAGCAGCGGCGTGAGGTGGAAAACTCGCGTCGACACCTCGATAGCGAAAATGCAGGAGGAAAATCCTCCTGGATCGAACTGCTGGATGACGAATGCACAGCTGATCATACGAAGGACCAGATACGCTTGCAGCACCGCTCCAACATATTATATACCACATCGTTCAGCGATAAGGAGGAAGAGGTCTTTTGGATAGCGTTGAAAACGATTCGTATCTTCGTGGATGTACTCTCGGGCTTGATCACTGAATTAAAGGTGTCGCGCATAAGTGGCTGCCGTGCGAGCCTTTTTCTTCAAGCTCCTGTATTGCGTCAGCGCTCCAAATCGCGACGAGTCCAAGCAAGGAGCGGCTTTAGAAAATTCGATCTTGAACGGTGGACGCACAACGGGCCTACCATCCGAATTTCTAGATGTGATTTGCGAATATATTTTTTCGCAATAGATTTCCTCTGGAAGAGGGAGAGGCGAGGCTGAAACTTCCTCTTGTTCTGGAAATGATTTGAGTGATTCGTGAAGTGACTCCTGGTGGTCTCCGGAGGAGACTTGCGTCTTAAACGCTTCGATGGATTCGTTGGCGATTGGCCCACTCAAATACCATCCGAATATTGAATTTTGGGCAATAAGGCTTCCTGAATATCTAGCGCATCGCGATGACCATACTCGATGCGGGCTGGATTCATAAACCGGGGATCGGCGAGCTGCAACGATGAGATCTCGTGGGGATCCAAATTGGAGACCCTTTTGGCCGGAAGCCAATTGGTCAATTTCGGCAACACCACGGCGTCGATTTCTTCCTTGAACGAAGAACGAGACGAGTCGAGCGTGATGGTGCATTTCTTTTTCGCGATTTGGGTGCATTGGCCACCCATGCCAGAGACGTTGCAGATTTTATGAGTCGTTGGCAAATTCAAATCCAGCTGCAGTCGATCAGTAAGAAATTTCCTCTGCGAACCTTGATCTAAAAGCGCCCGAGCCGTTGGCAAAAGCGCCTGAGTCTGGCTGATGGAGACGTGTGCGTGTGCCTGTGACGGCGAGGGGATGCTCACGGAGCTCAAAGCCTCTGGTTGCGCACGAAAATGCGGCGGTTGGCTCGTCGGAAACGGGCCCATCTCCGGGGGAGATGTCAATGGGGGGGTAGAGACTTTGTTGTCCGGTGTTGCAGCCGCGCTCGAAACATGCAACAAAGTGTGATGTCGTTGTTGGCACTTCGCACAGTTGTGTTGACTGGTGCAATTGGATCGTTGGTGACTGGTAGCGAGACAATTGAAGCAACGCTTTGGTTCTGTGATAATTTGAAAACGTTCCGCGACTGGAATCTTCAAAAATTGAGAACATTGGCGTAGAGGGTGATTTCCATTGCACAAGGAACGCAATCCGCGTAGGTCGATGAAGTTGGCTGGTTTGCTGATAGAACCGGCGCTTTTACCTTCGTGAAGCTCGAAAGGCGTTCGACGACCTTATAGCGGTTGCTGAGAAATTCGTTCATCTGTCTCCAAGTCGGCAGCTCTCGATGCGATGAAAGCGACTGCTCCCAATGTGTGATCGTAGAGGCTGGCAGGCGGCTGGAGCAAAAATGAACGAGCATGGCATCCCAAAAATCGACAATTCCTTGGCTTCTTATCATGGTGATAAAATCGTTGACTGTCGTCTGAATTTTCAAAATTCTTCGCTGGTTTCGTCTTTAATCGCGGGCAGATCGAACAAGGTCTTCAATTGGTGATCGATTAAAATGCGCTTGTTCTCGTACCGCGCTTTGAGAGCCTCCCAGGCGTGCGAAAAATTCGATCCACACAGGGGGTATCCTTTGACAATCGCTCCGGCGGCGCCTGTTGTTTTATTGTGCAAATAATACAGCTTTTGTACAGGTGGCAGTCTCGGATTGTTGATATACACGGCCGTAAACATGTCACGAAATGCTGGCCACTCGTTGTATCCTCCGGAAAAACTCGCAACGTCACAAGGGGGCACTCGAATAAAATTATCCTCTGGCGGCATCTCAGCATATTGTGGAGGCGACCTTGTGCTGGATAGTGGTGGTTGAGATTGGGAATGCAACCGTAGCATATCTTTCAGCTGCGCTCGAGCGATAGCTTGGAGATCGCGACATTCATTATAAGTCACTAGAGCAATGGCGGCAACCTTAGCAGTCCATTCGTCATGTGCGAGAGCGCGGCTGTAAGTCTCTTGAACACGTTGCCAACAAGAGTCAGTTTCCTCAATTTTAACTTCGATGAGCGACTCGGTTTGATTCAAGGGATTGGAGCGCATAATCACATCGCAGTAGCTCTTAAGCTGCTCCACCGCATCATTGAATAGTAAATTGAAAGCCATTTTGGAAGCGAACATGAAACGTTAACACAGAGCGCAAGCAACGCGATTCCGGAGTGAAAAAACGAAAAAATATTTAATAATATTTCAGTAAAATTAACGAATATACTCGCCCACGCTTAAATTTAATTTTACCAAACGCAAAATTATCGATGGCAATCTGGATGTACTAGGCTTTGTCGGGTGCGGAAGAGACCGGTCGTAGGGCACGGTGATGATCGATGTCGTCTGAGCACCTTCAAGTCAGCCGTGATAAAGAAATAAACAAACTGGAGAAAATATATGCAACCGTAGCAGCGAATCCTCAATGATTCCTGCGCTTCGCAACACCTCCACAAGACTTCTGGTACTCCGAATCCAATGTTAAAAAATTCCAAATTATTTAAGAAATTCTAGTAAGAAAATATAGGTCAAATTCAATTGATTTGTTAGAACTTCAAGTTTTTTTTAACCAATTCGCAAAGTCGATGTGATGCACGTAAATCAAAAACAGCGTGCAGGCAGAGCGCAGGCAGAGCGACGGATCGTATGTATGAGGCCGTGTGTTCTAATTGAGTTCACCCACGTTCGCTCTAACAGGCAATACGCGATCAACTTCTATGTTCGAAGTTCGATGCAACGCACAGCGTTAGAACTGACCTACGCAACACAATGCACGTATGCCCTATGCGTTTATGGCTCGCTGTCTGCTGGCCTTGAATTCGTATGAAATTTCGACGAAAAAACCAAAGTCGAGACACGGTTTCGCTGCGTGTCCAGAAACCAAAAGCAACAAAAGAAAAGAGAAAAAACTGCAACTCGTCCTCAAAGGGGAACGAGAAAACCAAATGCTGCTATGTGTTTGTTGTTTTGCACTATCGGCTGTGCACAAAAACCACCACCAAACGACACACGGGTGTGCGACTGAGACAGATGATTGATGTCGAGGAGGAAAGAGTTTGTCCCGCCGTTACGTTGTAATGCGTGACACGCGCTTTGATCTTGTCGTGCCCTTGAATTTGCACTAGGGCAAACAGAGGTCAAAGGCGACGTGCACGTGCCGGACTTTTTCGACCCTTTCTAACTATTATGGTCCACCAGAACCTATTCCAGGCTCCTGGCAGGATCGCCAAATGTCAAGGTGAGGGGCAACAAATGAGGGAGACGTACCTGATACTCCGTTGATGACCCTGGGGGATGCCGGGTACGTCGATTGATACGTCGGTTTGCGCGACGCGGTTGATTTTATTGTACTTTGCAACGGTATGTTAAATTCGTTGCCACTTCTCCTTTTTTTTTTTTTGTTTTTTTTTTTGTTTTTTTTTTTTTGTTTTTTTTTTTTTTGTTTTTGGTTTTGTGTTATTTAAATTCAATTTTCTAATTTTTATATTTTTCCTTTATTGGAATTCACTTTTAAATTTTCGGGTTTTCTTCCTCTTTTCTTAATCTAGCTTTATTTTTATGTGAAGTTCACTTTTTAATTGGGATTTTGGGATTTTTTATTTTATCTATATTTTTTGTTTTGTTTGGATTTTATTTTAATTTTAACGTTTTGCCGGCGCGTGAGCGAGTTGTTAACGCGAAGAGACTTTTTCGACAGTGAAGAGGGCAGCGCGCAGTCCTCCCAGGCAGCGCTGCCGGTTAGCGTAGTCGAACGCGAAAAGGGTACTCACTAAGTTTGGTTATTTCGCCTTTCTTTAAAGCCTCGGCCTCAAAGTGGCTACGGCGAAAAACCAACAGCAGCTTTGTGCTCAATGTAAGTTACATATAAAAAAAATACATATATTTACCAAAAAAATAAAAAAAATTATGTATATATATATAGTATAATTCAGTCGAAAGCTAAATAAAAGACAAACATTTCACTCCTTACAAAAATTTTTCTAGCGTCCTTAGTTTTTGCAGTATCAGCGATTGAAAAAATGTCTTTGTTGAAAAACGTAAGATTTCCAAAAAAAATGTCCGGGAAAAGTATGGTAAATTTAGGAAAAAAAAAGGTGTCTAATGTTTTTGGCTATTTTATCGAAAAAAAAATATTTTTCCAAAACAAAATTTTAGTGGCAAATTTTTGTGTGGAATCACCCATATATATAAATGAATGAATAATAAATGAATTTATATTTGCAAGAAAAAATGGAAAATTAAAAATATCGACTAAGTGGATTTAATCAGCTTAGCAAGAGTAAGAGAATGCAATCTGATGCAGCGCAATAAAATCAATCACAAGACTGCAGAAGTGAAATGAAATGAAAAAAAAAAAAAATTTGTACACAAAGCTGTAAAGCAATTTAAATGCACCTTTATGAAAATTTTATTACTATGTGCTTTGCAGATTGCAGCCTTTCACTAGTAAGAATTTATAGTAATATATATATATATAATTAATATAAATAAATAATCTTAACACAAATTATACTTATCTAATGTTAAGATGATCCATGTAAACAGCATCACTTCATATAGTCCCCTTTTCTATTTTTTTTTTTAGTCCAGGTTCCTTTTTCTGTTATTCCTGTTTTTATATTTGGGCTTTTTAAAAAAAACACTAAAAACTTTTATTATTTTCGTTTGAACTCTTTAAAACTTTAAAACTTTTTCACAAGCTTTTTGTTTTCCACAACACAAAATGTCAAACGGATTTTCCCAAGTAACTAAAATAAGGAAAAGGGAAAGAGAGCGAAAGAGCAAGACAACGATAGTCACAAGTGCGGAGAACTTTTTGAAATTAGAAATATCGCAGCGTTGCCACTGGCAAATTTTTGTTGTTGCCCGATCATTTTTAAATATAAAATTAAAATTAAATAGGGGAAAGAATGAAAAAAATAATGGCATAAAAGGCAAGTCATAGTCATAATGCATCAAAAAAGACACAATTGAAATGACTAGTATATTAGCTAAAAACAGAATGAGAAAGTTTAAACAATTAAACTCATAGTGGTGAGAATTTATTTCCAGTCCATAAGCTTTTAAATTGGTGTTATAACAATGTAACTTATGGAAATTGTTGCTGGAAAAGGGCACTGCAAAGGATTTGTTGTTGGAAGATTTGCACTATATAAGCAGCCACTTTCGCAGAGAAAAAGTTAGTGGCTGCTGAACATTTCTAGTTGATAAAGCTGAATAGCGGCTTTTGCGTGCTTGGCGCGTGGGTCGCGCTGGGTTCTACACCTCCATTGAGTCATTAGTTTTGGAGATCCCATCTTGTTAAAGATGTCATTTTATAGAAAAAAAGTCCAGCTTTCGTTTAAAATTATTTTAAAAAAATATTAAAAATGTCTCATTTGGCGAAAAATTGCTTATAAAAATAAAAACCGTTTTTTTGTGGATCAATAATAATTTCTGGGAATTATAATATTTTTTTTCGGAAAGAGCAGACAAAAATCTATAAAAACCCTTTATCACATTTTTTTCATTTCCCAATTTGCGAGACGTAGAATTTTTTGAATACAAAAAGGACCGAAAGTTTAACACCCTGTATCTAGGCACCAGGTCAATATTTCCCCTCCTCCTTTTGCACAATTCATGTACTCTCATAGCGCAACATTTCCACCAAGTTTCATCGAAATCCCAGGTATAAAGTTTTTTGAGCGGGTACACTTGACGTGAAATGCCCCGTATGTGTCGGTGGTTGTTTAAATTAGTATGAGCGCACATTATATATAATTGATAAAATATACATATACGAATCTAGCGAAAAAGATAATCGAAAACGCGTGTTCGAAAATTATGCGTCGATGCAACGAGGTTATGTTGAAAAAGCGTTAGAGCGCGCATACATATATGATTGCACGTATTAAGTAAATCAATGTTGAATCAAAGGCGTGATCGCCAGAGTATAGAACTCTATATAGTGAGGTTATTTCTCGTTGAGCACCGGCTGATCCGGCTCGAAGGACCATTAATGTATATGGAGAAATAAGCTCTGCTTGCGATTTCAAGAGTAAAGAGAGGATAACTTACTTGCGTCCCTTCCCTTACTTGTGCCTCTGCCCTTATCGGTCGGAATTGAAAAAAAGCCAGTTGGTGTTGGGTCAACAAAAAGAAGGCTCCTCTGCCTTATTCCTTTTTATTATACAATAATGAGATGAGGATATGTACAGCAGTAGATTCCTCGCTGCCAAGTGGATTCCTCGCTGATAAATTCCCGTAGTAACGCCGCGTGAACGTGGTGTGTATAAAATATGTGTTTAAAGGTTGCTCCTATATTTGTAGGACCGGAGCGGATATGTATAAAGGTATACCGATGGTTTCCTTATACGTTTTATGTTAGAGATAACGATATTCTTCTTAATGCGACGTGATCTCTCTCTCCTTTTTTTTACCGACTTCTTCTTTCTTCTTAAGTTGGCTGCTAAATTTGCAAGATCGAGAAGAACGAACACTTCGTACCGAGTACGTATAAAATGTTAATGGGTAATTGGTAAAACGATAACTCTCAGAGAAATGGCCTTGTTTAGACGATACCGTGTGGCGTAAACAGTTGCGTTCTAAGGTTGTTGTTGTTTTTGCTCGCATTCTCAAGTCAACGATAGTCCATCCGCTTTTCTGCCGGCGTAGTGTTTGTTTATTGCTTTTTCATTTCGCCTTGAACTTCTCGTGGCAGGCTGCTGTTGTTGTTACTGAAGGGTATCGGATTTCAAGCTTGGTGTTGAGTCTTCGAACTCCTCTGAATTTTCGTACTCTCGGTTTGGTGCTGGCAACGTGACGTTGGAGTGTGACGTGACGCTTTTGACTCACAACAGCTTGAAGTGCTGCCCTCCTTTTCCGAATTTTTTCGTCGCTGGTGGGATTTAGCTGCGTAGCGACAGCGGCAGAAACGGACACGCTGATATAGCAGAAGATGCAGCTATGCGGTATTTCGGCGGCTATGCACTTCAAACAAACGATTTAAAAAGAAATAGAATGCCCGCATTTGCTCTGAAGATCTAAAAAAAATTGCAGTGCAACCAATAATGACATCAGAAGGATTCATTTTTGAGAAGAACTTCTAGAAGAAATTGCTCCTGCAAAATCCCAGTGATGATTTTAATGAATGCGCAGAGCCAACGCCAGAATGGCTTGTAGAATCGGCCGAATGTTATGCGCACCCGATGATTATATTGAGGAATCTAATAAGGACCCTTTTTAGGAAGTATTGCAGATGGCTTTTAAAAGACCATATGGAAGAAGTGAGTCCATCAAAGCACGAAAGGGCCAAGAAGAAGATGCGGAAGTTGCGGCAAAGAGTATAGATATAAAGAGACTCCAAAGTAGAAGCAAAGAGTATTAATATATAAAGAGGTGACAATGTACTCTATCGGCTCTCTTTGCATTTTGAAAATCATACCACGCATATGGCGATACACTTCGTACCCAATGCCATTTCGTCCCGTCTCATAATGCGAACAGTAATTGAAAACAGAAAAACGAAAGGCGAATGTTAGAAGCTTGCGTAAAAGGACAATTCTTGAATGAATTGTGCGTTTGCTTTCGCGCAGAGAAAAAAAGGGATGGAAATTTTTTTATGCTTGTGCGCAGGCAAAAGCTGCTTGACGATACAAAGAAAAAATAGCCGAACAGTGTGCAATATTTGACTATTTCAAATCTTTCTTCAGACAAGTTCTATTTTACTTATTATTGATATAATTTTTATAGTAAAATAAAAAATGAAATGTTATCAAATTGTTTCTAGACATTAAGAAAGCTATTTTGCTGAATTTTATATTCATAATTTATAGTTCATGAAAATTTTTTTATAAAATGAAAGGAAGAGACTCGATATTTGCACACTGTATCATACTTTTGAAATTTTTTTTAGTAGGATTGATTGAAATGAGCAAAATTCGTTCAAGGAAGGACGGTGGAAGGGAAAAGAAGTTCTATATGTATGAGCATAACAATGCTTGTATGTATTTAAAATGGAATGATTCAGCTTGTTTACATTCGATGGTGCAAATACGGTGTCCGTTGAAGACCCATAAAAAAATTTCAACTTGGCTATTGACTTCAACAATTTTTTCTCTTACATTTAATTTTAATATTTTGGTAATATTCACAAAAATCCTTAAATTTATTGAACAAATTTCAATATAAAGGCAAATCAAAAAGTCTTGTAAAATTCATTTTTAATTTAGCCCCACCTAAAGGGAGTATTTTTACAGCTGAAAATACCAATTTCAGCAGAGGATAAATTTAAAAGAGATTTAAGAAGACGTTGTAGATTATATAATTTTTAATATCAAAAGTAAAATTACATTAGCATCAGAAAAACATCAGAAAAAAGATTTTTTTCGATTGCTAAAAATTAACATTTCGTAATAGAAATGATTGGACCCTAGGCCCGAAAAATATTAAAGTAATTAAAATTAAAATATTAAAAGGGTCGAATTAAAACTAAAAAAAACAAGCACATAATGTTACAAAAGGTAATCGAAGCGACCAGGCTTCGACTTTTTCGCATTTAGCGCCGCGCAAGTCACCCTACAGAACCATACGGTAGTGACTTTGCATTGGTCACGTAGAAACAGGAAAACAACATAAGCCACCGACTCGAAAAACGATTTTTGAATTTTTCAGAGGCCGAAATTTGCAAAGGCACACAACGGCCAAATACAAACGTACGTATGTACATTGGCGCACACACAAACTCATATATGCGCATAAGTAAGGCACGCAATCGAAAGAATAACAGCACAGCGGCTGAACTGCCGAAAAACTATAAGGAATGAAAACCGGTTCTCAATGCGTAAAGGCGAGAAGTCAGATTTTCGTTTTTGTCTTGATCCATTAACCCAGCCGGAAATGTCCCGGTGAATCAATGATTTCAGCATGACATAGAGCCGTGACTGCTCCTGATTATACACCAACTTTCTAATGAAATTTACACACAAACGGCTTGGCCGTCATCAGAGTACAAGTCACGAATTAGTCATCGACAGTGGAGTAGATCTACTCCGTCGTATCGATACCTTTATCGATGACAATGCCATTGGAGTTGCGATGAACAATATTACCTCTCGATGACATTGCCATTGCATTTGAGAAGTACTCAAATTTTCCCCATGATATTCTTGGTAAAAAAATTAATGAATTGGTCATTTATGAGAAAATTTCTGGCTGGGAATGAATTCTTACGTTTCGAGTGTCCAAAGAGTATTTAATATATCAATTTGAATTTTTCAGCGGCCGAAAATTGCAAAGGCCAAATACAAACGTACGTATGTAGATTGGCGCACACACAAACTCATATATGCGCATAAGCGCGGCACGCAATCGAAAGAATAAAGCTTGAGGTACAATAGGTGCGACAGAACGACACGACAAAACGATTTGTCGCATCCGATTTGTCGTGTTGCAAGCCAATGTACAATAGCAGGGAAAATCGTATCGTTTGCAATCATATGTTACTCGCAAACGAAAAAAAAATTTGACAATAACATTTTAAACCTTGCGATAAAAAAAAGTAGGAAAATGAGAGCATTAAGGGCGCACCGAATTTTGTTGTATACAACGGCAGCATTTTTAGGCCATCGAAAATACATTGAGGCAAAAAAGCGTACGCGAAAGTGGTGGGTTCGACCAATGTTCGGATATCGGGACCAATTGGAGTTTTACGCTACAACATTTATGGGAATGAAAAAAGACGACCCTAAAATGTTTTCTACGGCCACTCGTATGAATGTTCAGCAATTTGACATTGACTATTTGAATTTTTGAATTTTCTTGCTATTTCTTGCCACACTTGGTCCTACCAATCCCTTTTTTTTTATAGTGCCGATGGCCCTTGTCATAAAACATAGGTTTTTCGCGCACCAAATCTTTTAATATTTGAATATCTTAATCGCTGAGCTTACTAATTTCACAACTTCCGTTTACCTTTCAAAACAGATGTTTCAGATATCAGCCCTGTTTTCAACGCAAACCATCCCTGCTTTCAGAATGTCAAATCGTGTCGGAGCGACAAAAATTCAATTTTTCGAATATTTGTCGCATCGTGCTGTCGTATCCGAGAGCATTGTACATTGTTCCATAGGTTTGCGTGTATTGATATTACATTTGACAGATCACGACGACAAAACGCATCGTCGTGTCGTTCTGTCGCACCTATTGTACCTCAAGCTTAACAGAACAATCGCGCGACTGCCGAAAAACTATGAATGAAAACCGTTTCTCAATGCGTAAAGGCGAGAAGTCAGATTTTCGTTTTTGTTTTGATCCTTTCTATCAATTCCTACATTTCGAGTGTCTTTCTTTCCTCGATTTCATGCTTCTTGAGTGTTTCATTTGCCAAAGCATAGTGTATCCTCATTAGAGTGATTGATTATTCGACATTTTCCAGAACCCGGTTTTCGAATAACTCGATATCCTAACATTAAAAAAAAACCGATTAAGCGAATAAAAGTTCACTAAAAACCGGTTAACCGGTTATTTTAAAAATCCAAGGAAAAAGCAATTTTTGGACGGGTGTGTTTTATTTGTTCGTAAATATTTTCTTCGTACTTCTTTTTTTTTATAAAACTTAAAAAATAAAAAAACAAAAACAAAACATTTGCATTCAGCATAAAATAAATTAAAACAGCCATATTTTCATTTGCTTTGAAAAACTACAACTTTAAAATACATATAAGAGTTCAATTATTTAACTTAAAATATTTTTTTTAAAATAAAATAACATTCAAAAGTTTCGGAGTGTACCGATTTTTTTCTTTTGTTTTAATGAAACTTGCCATAGAGAAAGCCCTTTCACTTAAGATGCTTGGTGGAGATATACTTAATAAAGCATACAATAACAAATCAAGTTTTTCTGTTCTTTTGTGACACTTGTCTAAATACAAAAAATCATCCAAAATATCATTTCTATTTGGATGCACCATTACACTTCGTGTGTCTCTGGCGATTGTCTCTCTAATGTAAAACGCGGACAAACTTACAACGATATAATCGCAAGATTGGAGATAGCCCATTATTACTACGTTTATACGTACGCCTTATTCGCGAATAAGAATATCGCGAATAGCGAATATTACCGTATAAACGGTCTTATTCACGAATAGCTAATTCACGAAAGTTATTCGTGAATAGTGAGACTATTCGCGATAAACATGAGAGGTGATGCCACATTTTTCGCTGATTTCTCTCTTTTTGACGATCCGGCAGCGCTTTTGTTTAATTTGAGTTCAAAAATCTAGCAAAAAAGATGGAGAACGGAAAGGAAACCAACCGCTGCACATGGATAATACTTAAATCAGAGACTAAAATTTTTTCACTTTTGAAAAACTAATTGGTAAAAGCATTCCTGATGCTATGAAATCATGTGGTTTTCAAGTGTGCTACCATTTCATTTCGTTTTGGCAGTCAGGTAGCGCTAAGACCAACTAATCTCGGTTGCCGTATAAACGGTGACTTCACTATTTGCGATATTCTTATTCGTGAATAAGGTTTAACGTATAAACGTAGTATATGATGACACTCATTTCGATAGCTATTGATAATCTATACTTATAGTGGTGATCACATGGTCATTTTTGTATGCAATCTTGTATGACGTTAGGAAAGGAATAACTGAGTGAAAGCGAAAATAAGCCGTTGGAGAAAAAACCGGGTATTCGTATAAAAATAACCGATTTAATCGATATTCGAAAAATCAGTATTTAGAAAAAACCGCCTCCCAAATCGCACTAAAAACCGGTCGGTTAACCGAATCAATCAATCCCTAATCCTCATCTACGTGGTATCATCGAGAACGAGTGAAAAATGGGATTTGCCATAGAGTACGTTGGCGTCTCTTATATATTATATATTATATTAATACTCTTTGGTAGAAGTTCGAATCTCTTAAGGTTTCTAATGATACGCGGTGGTTATTAGCTACCGAGCTGCAACATGCTCGATTGCGTGTTCGGGCGTATGATTCGACACGTTGGCTTAGCTCGAAAGTGTACGCAGGACTTGGAAGTAATTTGAAGAATGCGCGAATAAGAAATTCATTCATTAAATACGCATGCCCATTTTGCTTGAAACTTGGCAGCGTAGCTAAATGAAGGAAAGAATTTTGAGTGTAAGCGAATATGGAATTCATTCATAAATTTCACCTGACCGTTTGAATTTGTCGAAATTTGGCAACGTCGAAAAATAGCAACAGAAAATATTCGCTTTTCTACTTACTCCCGTAAGAATTTAATGCCTATTGCTATTTTTAGCCTTCTCTTCAATTTTCGCATATTCGTACAGGCAAAAGCCAAAAACTTGAATGCCCAAAGTTCTTAGAAATTAGCGCATAATAAATGCAAGGTGATATTATTAATGTGGTTCCACTCTATAGTTTGATAATTCTGTTAGAAATTTGAGATTTTTCTTTCGTTTGGTAATTCGATATCGTCGAGACGTGTTGTGCTACATTCCGTTGTTTTATAACTGTGTAATTTAAATTCGATTTTAAATAAAATGGAAAAGAAAGGGAAATTTGATAAATGCATTGTTGGAGGTTGTGTCGGCAGGAATACGGAAGAAATCCGAATGTTTCGTATTCCTGAAACCGACGTGGATGCCTGGTGTGAAAACATTCAGGTGGATCCGAACGTCCTTAATTCATTGTCACGAGTTTGCTCGAGACATTTTAAGCCGGAAGACATGGGATCGAGGAAACTAAAAATTGGTGTCAGGCCGTCTTTACTGTTGGGTATGTATGCTTAAATAACTTGATATATGTAAGTCCAACTGCTTCGCTTTTCGTGTGTGCTTTCAATGTTAAAATATTTAATCTGTGCTGCATTTTCAATCCGTTTTCGGTACCTACTTAAAAAGTTTGTCGAACATTATTCGTGAAGGACTTGAAATGCTTCTTTTTAAGTGCCTCCTACGATACTTTCGTTGACTGGAAAGAAATAGTATTATATAAGTATAAAGTTCAAACAAAATGTATGTTCTTCAAGTCGATTACAGAAGAGCTGCTGCTTTACATGTGTACACTGAGCGAACTTAACCATGATTTTTTTAAAAGGGCGCATTGTTATTCACAGTTCTTTTGATTTTCGAGCAGAACAAAAATTTCAACAAAAAAATGGTTGAGTAAACAACATTTTTGGTTGAATTGAAAGGAAATATGTTTAATTACATTTATTTTCGTTCGGTATAATTCTCATTTGTTTTATAAAATAAGACATATAAGATATGTATTCATCTTAGAACTTTTTAAGCATTGCGAAAGCAGTCACCAAAACGGAGTGACGAAATCGGATGAAGTCCATCCGATGGCTGTTTTTTGGGTCATGTTCAACAGAGTGCTCTATGGCCATTTGCTTTGAACGTTAATTAAATTTTTTTTGACATTTCTTCTTGTATAGGAATTTTTTTTTTGAATTTTTTTTAAAAAATATCTTATCATTTCAACTATGTCCGTGGTTGGTTCAACAATTTAAATTTAAATCCATTTTTGAAAATTATCATTTCAATGCAACCTGAAATATGGTTGATTCAAAAGCAAAATTTTTTATTTTTTCAACAAGAAAAATTGTTAAAATTAAAAATATTCCTTGTTGAAGCCGTTTTGTATGTTTTTCCTTTTGATTTAACCAGTTTTCTGGTTGATTTTTTTCTCTGTGTAGTTAAGATGAGACAACGTTTTGTTGTTTTCCGTGTATGTATGCTTCGTGTTCTATGTCAATTCAAGAGCAGATTGTGCATCTTAAATTTAAAATAAATTTTGACCTTTAGGTAACACCAATATTTTGCCATCGATGCCCTCAGCAATACCGCAAATAAAGCAGAGGGAGTGCTGCATGCCAGGATGTAATAGTTCTTCGCCGCCAACAACACTGTTCAGCTTCCCTTCCGATCCAACACGTTCACGAATTTGGGCAAAGAATTGTGGTTTGGAAACAAGCTCTGAAGGTGAAGTAAAAAGGTATTTGTGTGAAAACCATTTCGATCGAACAATGATAGGTAATGGCAAGCTTTTAGCAAACGCTGTACCCATTTTTTGTGAGTCATCTCGAAATTTGCTCTCTGTTAATCAGATTTATGATGAGCCAGAAGTGCGAGACTCGTGCTTCAATTGCTTGAGCTATTGCAAAAATGCTGACTTCTATATAATAAATATAATGAGGAAGTAGCGAAAAATGCAAGCTTGAAAGCAGAACACGCCTGCGCTC
>JAIPUU010000975.1:0-16808 GCA_020466095.1 Chlorops oryzae
TCGAATATTGGCTGAATCAAGCGGATAAATTTGAAAAAGAGATGAACTCGTGGAAACAGCATTTTGAGGAGCTATCCGCAAAGGGCGATGCAATTGCGATCACAGCTAACAATGAAGCGCAGGCCTTTTCTAAAATTATTGATCCTTTGAGAAAAGCTCGTTGCACGGACTTCCAGAAAGATTTGCTTTTAAATCTCAATTATGTGTCAAGTCAAGCATATAAATTTATGCGGGAAGATTTCAATTTTAATTTACCAAGCCAATCGACTTTATATCGCTGGAGTCCAATAAAGCACATGCCGCCGGGAATAAATATGCTTGTTGCAAGCAATTTAAAGCGTTTCATTGAAAGCATATCTGAACAGGATCGCAATTGCATTTTAATGTTCGACGAAATAGGTGGTCGTAAAGAGCTTGAATGGAATGAAGCTACTGACCAAGTTCGTGGCTTTGAGGATTTCGGGCATGGTGAAAGAACAAAAACTATTGCGACGAAAGCAATGTTTTTTGTATTAAAGGGAATCTTTTCTGCTTACAAAATTATTGTGAGCTTCTATTTTTCCGAAAACGCTCTCCCCGGCAATAAGTTGAAAGCTCTCGTTGAACAGAATATGGAATTCCTAACGGATATCGGATTCTCGATACGAGGAATAGTTTCTGATCAGGGATCGAATAATGTTCGCGCGCTTCATTTATTGAAACAAGACGAAAATGACAATTTCTTTATGTTTCCCAATAAAAAAATATATATTTTTGAGGACTATTGTCATATTTTGAAAAACATTCGCAATTGCCTTTTGAAAACTGATATTGTTACTGAAAAAGGAATTGCTAGTTGGGGTGTTATTCGCGAATTTTTTGCAATCGATTCAAAAAATGCGATCCGTATTGCTCCCAAATTAACAGCGCGTCATATTGATCCTCAGTCTTTTGACAAAATGCGAGTGTATTTGGCCGTGCAAGTCATGAGCAATACAGTTGCAGCGGGAATTCAATTTTGTCGTAGAGAGAGGCTATTCAAAAACGAGGAAAATGCAAAAAACAATCTAGCTACTGCATACTTTCTTGAGCACATGAACAAGTGCTTTGATTTATGTGACAGCAAGAATTTTAATGACACAAACGTGAACAAACGCCCGATCACGCTTTCCAATAATAAAATTGAGCAAATGCAAAACGCTGTACATTACATTGTGCAACTGAAGCCGATCTTTAGCAAGGTACGGTGCATTACTGCGTTGATCCGTACAATACTAGGAATGACTTCATTAGCTCAAGAGCTACTTTCATTACCTGGTAACAGGTTGGCTGATAAGTCCCCGGTCTGACACATAGATGGCGTCGCTAGTATTAAATGCATATTATTTTTATATAGTGGCAACCTTCAAATGATTCGTGTCAAAATTTGACGTCTGTAAGTCAATTAGTTTGTGAGATAGAGCGTCTTTTGTGAAGCAACTTTTGTTATTGTGAAAAAAATGGAAAAAAAGGAATTTCGTGTTTTGATAAAATACCGTTTTCTGAAGGGAAAAAATACAGTGGAAGCAAAAACTTGGCTTGATAATGAGTTTCCGGACTCTGCCCCAGGAAAATCAACAATAATTGATTGGTGTGCAAAATTCAAGCGTGGTGAAATGAGCACGGAGGACGGTGAACGCAGTGGACGCCCGAAAGAGGTGGTTACCGACGAAAACATCAAAAAAATTCACAAAATGATTTTGAATGACCGTAAAATGAAGTTGATCGAGATAGCAGAGGCCTGAAAGATATCAAAGGAACGTGTTGGTCATATCATTCATCAATATTTGGATATCAAAAAGCTCTGTGCAAAATGGGTGCCGCGCGAGCTCACATTTGACCAAAAACAACAACGTGTTGATGATTCTGAGCGGTGTTTGCAGCTGTTAACTCGCAATTTTTGCGTCGATATGTGACAATGGATGAAACATGGCTCTATCACTACACTCCTGAGTCCAATCGACAGTCGGCTGAGTGGACAGCGATCGGTGAACCGTCTCCGAAGCGTGGAAAGACTCAAAAGTCCGCTGGCAAAGTAATGGCCTCTGTTTTTTGGGATGGGCATGGAATAATTTTTATCGATTATCTTGAGAAGGGAAAAACCATCAACAGTGACTATTATATGTTGTTATTGGAGCGTTTGAAGGTCGAAATCGCGGCAAAACAGCCCCATATGAAGAAGAAAAAAGTGTTGTTCCACCAAGACAACGCACCGTGCCACAAGTCATTGAGAACGATGGCAAAAAATTCATGAATTAGGCTTCGAATTGCTTCCCCACCCACCGTATTCTCCAGATCTGGCCCCCAGCGACTTTTTCTTGTTCTCAGACCTCAAAAGGATGCTCGCAGGGGAAAAAATTGGCTGCAATGAAGAGGTGATCGCCGAAACTGAGGCCTATTTTGAGGCAAAACCGAAGGAGTACTACCAGAATGGTATCAAAAAATTGGAAGGTCATTATAATCGTTGTATCGCCCTTGAAGGGAAACTATGTTGAATAATAAAAACGAATTTTGACAAAAAAATATGTTTTTCTTTGTTAGACCGGGGACTTATCAGCCAACCTGTTATATGGACGGTCCCTTCCGAAAAACGAAAAAATTGATTTCCTCATTTATATTTGCAAAACGCCTTTCAAATCGCTAGCTGACACACAGAGAATCAAAACTCACACCAATACAGATTCTCGGCTGCCTAAAAAAAATCCAAACAAAGCCGAAAAAGCATATTGAAAATCCCAAATTCCTTTTGCCCATTTCAATCAGCGTACGAAGAACGGAAAACTTCAAGAGGACTAAAAAGAAAACAAAATATAATACTCATTCAGTTGCAAGCGAACTGAAAATCGAACCTTTCTATGTAACCAAATCCGCTTCTCGAACTTGTTATATGTTCGGTAGCTAATAGCCACCGCACATTTAATCGCTTAGTGAGCGCGAAATTGACTTTGGAGTCTCTTTATATCTATACTCTTTGGTTGCGGCACCAGTAAGCTTTATCACTTTTGAGAATATAATATTAATTATATTAACAATTTAATTTTGTTTAAGTAAAAATTTTAGTTTCCATTTTATGTATTTATGAAATTTTCGAATAGAAGCTAAGAACAAAAAAATTTGATTTTACATATAAGTGCCTTCCTATATTTAAGACTTATTATTTTAAGAAAGAAAAATTTATTGTTTTAATACTTTTAAGGATTTTCTATATAAAAAGTTATTTTTTAAGCCTTTTTGGCTTTTTCCACTTAAACGCGTTTGCATTTAAAAGGATTTTCATTAAAAAAGCTAAATTTTTTTTCATAAAACATATCAATTAATTCTCCCAATGTAGCAACAAAAATTTAAAGCAAAAGGAAAAAAATTAAAATCCGAAATTTTAAATATTTAAATTTTTGTGGTTGTTATCTTAAAGTCGGCTATGACTATGACTTGACTTTTTTTTAAATCATGCAAAATACCCTACAAACAGCGGCCGGCAGCTTTCTTGCTTTGCTCACGTAGAAACAGTTAAACATAAGCGACCGCCTCGAAAAACGATTTTTGAATTTTTTAGCAGGCGAAATTTGCAAAGGCACACAACGGCCAAATCACAACGTACGTATGTATGTACTTTTGCGCAGTGCTGCTAAAAGTATTGATACAAAAGCACTGTCACTGGCTTATACAAAAAAAAATATTAAGAAACAAAAAATTGGTGTCAGTAAATTCAATTTACGGACAACAGTTTTATGTGATACCGTCATAAGAAAGCACTCATTATGTACATAAAATGGAGCATTCAAGTTCACGTACGCTATTTTTGACGATTTTTGAAACTTTTTTAGACTTATTAATTTAAAAGTTAGAAAATAAGTCTCATTTTGTAATTTTTTGGCGATTTTTAATATAAGTATAAAATAGAAAATAATAATTATACTTCACTTTTTAAATTAAAATTGAACATTAAAGTTTTCAAAATCAATTTCATACATACATATATTTTAGGGATGGGTAAATTCGATTTGCCCTAAATTACGGATTTTTTTAAATCGAACATAAGAGGGCCAAAATTCGGTAGAATCGAAGTTTCCTCCGAAAATAATCGAATTTACTTGAAAAACGGGCAACACTAAAAATATATGACATGCTCGGCTGTCACACACACAAACATATCGTCTGACTGTATGCTAAATAAGGAGAAGCAAGATTGTTGCTGAAAAATGCAATAAGTGTCTCTTTCTTTTGCAAATACAGTAGAATCTGGATATAACGAATCCCTGACATAATGAACAGCTGGAAATAGTGAACGCTTTTTCGTTATAGGGACTTTTCGAAATAATCAGGCCTTAAGAGAGGGTGGTGGGAAAGGGGGATTTCCTCGCGGTGTGAACTTTCTGAAGGGGCCCCCAATTGGCATGGGACTTTTTCTATTTGGTTGCACATTTTTGTGAAGAGCCCCCGAAAAAAAAATTTCCCCCAGATTTCTCTCTACGGGCTTGCAAATAATGAACAAACCATCCAATCTGGATAATACGAACAATCCAGATACAATGAACAGGACGTACAAAAAATAATTCACTATATCCAGATTCGACTGTATTTGTATCCATCGCCGCCTTGATTAGAAGAGGTTTGAACTTAGGGCTGCCAAATTTTCAAACAGCAAAATCAGTACATTTCATATCAGTAACCAAAAAATCAGTACGTAAGCAAAGCAATCAAGTAACTTCTTAATTTGGAGAAAAAAAATATAGCAATTTCATTGTATATAAAACAAATATGTACGTAAGAAACAAATCTGTAGGTACCTACAAATGAACTTTTTTGAAGACAAATTGCTGTTGTACTTTGTGTTAATTGGTGTATAATTGTTAAACAAGTTAACAAAAGTTTTGGTTTTCAAATTGAGCCCGAGTGTAGTATGGCAACACTACAAAAAAACTAAACAAGTAAGAAAGCTAAAGTCGGTCAAGCCCGACTTTGAAATACCCCAGCGTTCCCACATTATTGGCGGTCTGTGTTTTGAAAAATCTCCATTTGTGAGCGTGGCAGTGGGCGGGCCACATAAACTATTTTCCTACACTTTTCATTCACCTTGGTTAACCTATGTTCCGAATTTGAAGCTTCTACGCCTTTTTACAAGATTCGCACAAAATTAATATACCCTACTTACGCTGGGTATAAAAAGGACAAGCGGCAGTTTGCATAAAATGCAAGAAGTAATTCAAGTTCCATAAAAGCACAAGCACTTTAAAAACCACATAGGAAATGTGCATAAAATCAAATTTTTGGTAATACTTAAGCCACATGCACCATTCTTCATTGCTAAAGATAACTTCCCTCTTACTTTCTGACTTCATCATGAAACCCAAATAAATACAGATATGCACTATCAAGTTTAAAAAATACTGATATATGTATATGTTTTCTGAAAATTCGAAAAATCGAGCTTGCAGTGCCATTTTTCGAATCGAATATTCGAATGCTTAAAAAATGTTCAAAATTCTAAAAAAATTTATCTAGATTTGCCCTACCCATACCTTATATGTATATTTAACGTGCAAAGTGAAAAATTACCAGAAAATTATCGGTTAATTTTGTTACCTCTTATATGTTAATCCGCATAATGCTTATGAGAATTGTAGGTTGAAGTAATGTAACCAAAGAGTGTATAACTACTAAGATGTCCAAGGCTGCAATTATAATGAAGCTAAAGCTGAAGCGTAGGCTGTCATGAGTTTATTGTAGTTTTTTGTTGCGGAAATACAACAAGCACATGACTGCTTCACACTTATTGCAGCACTTATTGTTGCTCTGTTATTTCCTTTAAAAATACAGGATTCAGGAATTTGTCTTTATTTTTTAAATTTGTTTAAGACTATGTAATGCTTAAACAGGATATAATGTATTCTTTCGTTTCGTTTTAAAATCAAACACTGAAAGCATGAAATTGAGGAGAGAAAGACAACGTTCTATAAGTATAAAACGCACACGCTAAAAATTTGTAGAACTTGACGATCACGGCAACAACAAAACAATCGGACTTCTCGCCTCAAAACATTGAGAACTGTTTTTCATTTTGATGGTTTTTCCGCAGTCCCTGCGTGTCTGTCGATTGCGTGACATGTGGGAACTTGTGTGTGCGCCCGAAGCCATATGTAAATTTTGATTTGACCGTTTGCATATTTTCGCTTTTTCTGCTTGTGAGAGACGATTAAGACAATTTGCTTTCTCATGAGAGCGAACTCTCGGCTCTAAACCGGTTTGAACTTTTGTGTATTTGAGTGTGTTTGTGTGTCGCGTAAATTGAACGATGAACATGTTGAACGCACACTGAGTTTTCTGGCGTCATTTTTTCGCAGTTCGAATAGCCTATCATCGATTTAATAGACGTTATCACGCCAAAAAATTATTTTCCTTCATCACTAAGGTATCAGTAGTCGGAATCTGATATACAGAAGTCAGAAACAAAAATCGTGTTTACTTGTGTTATTTGTCACTGTACAATTCACCCTCGTCGAGGGAGGTTAAGAGCAGAAAAGTGGAACGTACCTTGATCTCGCCGGATGGTGGTGAAATGTCGATTTCTTCTCCGGCTTATGGGTTGACGGGAGCACGAGGATAGCGAGGTTGCTGGAACGGGCGGTTACGCGTCGCGTATTCACGTTTATAGTTTATTGAGAAAGAAAAAAAAAGATTCCGGCTTCTTGCCGTTAAATGGAAAAAAAAATACGATACACTTTGCAACTTATATATATATATATATAATACACCACTTCACTGGGGCTTCGTGCCCAACTTAGTTTCTAACAAAAAAAATGGATCCACCATTCGAGTGGGAGTATATTCAATTTTGAAAAATTTGTTGGTTTTCGTGAAATTTCGGTTGGTTTTTTATATTTTTTTTTTGTTCGAGTTTTTTGTTTCGGGAGTCGGTTTTCACACGCCTGTCACGAACCGTTGCTGCTTTTCGAGTTAGTTACCCTCGCTGTCGCTAAAATCGCGGAAGAGCCGAGTTCGTTCTTTCTGTCTGTGAAGTAATGAGTAATTAATTGTCGCCGTGCATTAGTCGGCGTTTACGCGGCGCGACAGCAACTTTGAACATACTGCCCGCCTTGCGCTACGCAACAATTTTTCCTGCTTACCTCTCGCGGCTGAGCAGAAACTCCCGAACTTCGCTGATCACCTCCCTTATAACAGCCTGCTCTGCCTCGGGGGGTTCATATCGGTCTCGGCTCGCCGGTGACGATAAGGCGGTGGATCCCCGGGAGGATGGCGCGAAGCAAACCCGGCAACTCCGACGGGACATGCTGAGCGGACGGTGGCGATCTCGTGGCGGCGGCGGGCTGTTTCTGCCGGTGGCCCGTGAAGCCCCCGCTTGGTTGACTGATCGCGTCGGCGGCGGAGATGGGCGTCGGCTTCTCTGGGGACACGAGCTACGGCGACGTGGTCGGGACTGGTGGCGGCGGGCCGATGGGCTGCGCCGGCGTGGCGGAGAACTTCGATGTCGCGGCGAGTGATCGCGTCGAGATGGCCGTCCTTGACGTCGGCTGGGCCGTCTTCGGCGCACGGGCAGTGGAATGAGCTCCGGCGGCTCTGTTGGGGGGCGCCACGGACCGGCACTCAGCGCTCGGGGCCGATGTTGCTGTTGATGGAGCAGCGGGTGGTGGTCCTCTCCGCAATGTTTGCACCGTCGCGGCCACCAACAATCCCTCCGAAGGTGCGTCGGCGCCATGCAGGACAGGCAGCACTTGTGGACCTGCACCGTCCGCAAGCGCAGCTCGGCCGGTAAGCTTCGGAAGCGGCCGCAGTCCTCCAGATGGTGCCGGCGGGCGCCGACCGGGCATATCGGGCAGATCGGGAGCTGATTCATGTTGTCCGGCTGAAAGGTACAGAAGGTGTAAATGCAAAGATAGATTTTGGGCATGGAAGAAGGGGGAGGGGGAGGTGTTGCGAATGGGGAGGAGCTAGTCATAATTCTTCAGATAATTCGACTGGCAAGAGGCAAAGTTTGGTAACTGGCCGTGTCATGGTGCCAAATTGTGTTTTCACGTCAACAATGCGTACGAGACCATCGTCTCCGGGATGTATTTCGACAATTCTTCCCTTTCGCCACTCGAATGGAGGTAACTGATTATCCATTATGACGACGAAATCCCCGATCTTGAGATTGGGTTGTGGGATCTTCCATTTATCTCGTTTATGCAGGTTAAGAAGATATTCCGTTTTCCATCGTTGAGCGAAGCGGTGATAGAGAATCTTCGCCCGTTCCCATCGTGTGGTGAGTGGCAATTCGGCTTGCAATTCCTCGGGCCATGCTGTCAGCGGGGCTCCTCGCAGAAAATGCCCCGGTGTCAATGCTAACAAATCGTCCGGATCTTCTGACATCGGGGTGAGCGGACGTGAGTTGAGGACTCCCTCGATGCGCGCCAATAGCGTGGTGAACTCTTCAAACGAGAATTTATGGGGGCCGGCTACCTTCACAAAATGCGTTTTAAAGCTCTTAACGGCGGCCTCCCACAATCCACCCATATGGGGAGCGTGAGGGGGAATCAAATGCCACTCGAAGCCTTGGATGGAGTATTTTTGCTGAAGATCATCCGCGGCTCTGGAGAGAAATTGTGTGAACTCAGCATCCAAATTATTTTTCGCACCGATGAAATTGCGACCGTTGTCCGAGAAAATTCGTCTGGGTAATCCACGTCGTCCGACAAAGCGGTCGAAAGCGGCTCGAAAAGCCGCGGTTGAGATTTCTGAACAAAGTTCCAAATGAATAGCTTTGGTGGCGAAGCACACAAAAACGCAGACGTATCCCTTAAGGAATGGAGCTGTACGGACGGCGGAGCTTTTAATGTCGAACGGACCAGCGAAGTCCACTCCAGTGTGTGTAAATGGAAGCGATAAAGTGGCTCTTTCTGCTGGCAATGCGGCCATCATCTGGGTTCTCAAGCGTTGTTTGTGGATCGCGCATGTGTGACAGCGGCTGATGCAGCTCTTAATCTTCCGTTTCAGACGCGGGACGTAGAACTGGTGGCGTACCATGCGATACATGAGTTGAGCACCTCCATGCAGCAGCATTTTATGCATGAAGTCCAGATACAAACGACAGAATCGTGACGCGGCCGGCAAAATGATGGGATATTTTTCATCTGTAGTCAGATCGGCGTTGATCAGGCGACCGTTCACTCGCAAGAGTCCATCGTCATCCAGCATGGGGTTCAGCGTCAATAATTCGCTCTTCTTTCCGATCGGTTTACCTTCACTTAGCTCCAGATATTCGAGTGGATAGTGCATCGTTTGCGACATTAAGATGAGCCGGTTGCGTGCGATATGCATTTCGTCTTGTGAGAGGATGAGTGTCGTTGGACTTGGCGCCAGCTCTTTGCGGGCTTGCTTGCAGAATCGCAACATGTACGCGGTGACTCGCAACGCTCTATCGTATGAGGAAAATCGCGCTAGCAGCTCATCATTCTCGACGGTGATCGTAAACACAGTCGTTTTGCGTTCTTCGATGATTGGGGCCGTTGGTGCTTCACTTTGCGGCCATTCATCTGCCACTCTCGATAGCCATGGTGGTCCCTTCCACCAAAGCAGATTCCCGTGTAAGTCCTGAGCCAAGGCTCCTCGTGTCCCCAAGTCGGCCGGATTATCCTTTGATCGTACGTGGCGCCATGGTGAATTGCCTACATTGGTCAAAATTTGCGAGATTCGGTTGGCTACGTACGTTTTCCACGCGTTGGCCGGTCGTTTCAGCCATGCGATCACGATGGAACTGTCCGTCCATAGAAAGGTTTCATGTTGATGGATGCGCAGTTGACCAGTGACATTTTTTATCAATTTAGAAAGCAGCACGGCGGCGCACAATTCGAGCCGGGGTAGACTGACTGTTTGGAGCGGAGCCACCTTCGACTTGGAAGTGAGCAAGTGAACATAGATGTAGCCGCGATGTTCCACTCGCACATAGATGGCGGCACAGTATGCTCGTTCGGACGCGTCACAAAATCCGTGGAGTTGGACCTCCGATTCAGGTTCATATTGCAGCCATCGCGGGATTTGAATCTGCTCAATGAATGGCAGATCCGACACAAATGCATGCCAACGTTCTAGTGCTTCATTGGTGACTCGTTCATCCCACGCGGTGCCCTCCAACCACAATTGCTGCATCAGGACCTTAGCTCGAATGATGATCGGAGTGAGCCATCCTGCCGGATCAAAAAGTTTCGCGATATCGGATAGAATTTGCCTCTTGGTGGTGGAGGCGGTGGCGGATTGAGCACTTAGTTTGTAAGAAAAGCAATCAGTTATTGCGTTCCAGCGGATGCCTAACATTTTTGCGTCGCTTGCCGATTTAAATTTCAGGAACTCTGCGTCCAAGAGATGTGAAGGCTCGACATCTTCCAGCAATTCCGAATGATTGGCTGTCAGTTTCCGCAGCGGAAATCCTGCGGAATTGAGCGTGCGGATAAGTTGCGATTTTGCCTGGCAGGCGTCTTCCAGTGAGTGTCCTCCAGCCAATACGTCGTCGACGTAGGTTTCTTGCCGTAATATCGCGGCAGCTCGCGGGGCCTCCTGTTCAGCGTCACTAGCTAGCTGATGGAGCGTCCGTATTGCTAAAAAAGGCGCACAATTTACGCCGAAAGTTACCGTTTTCAACTCGTAGTCGCGAACGGGAGCATCGACAGTTTCTCGAAAGACGATGCGCTGGAACGGTCGGTCGTCGTCGTGGACCATGATCTGACGGTACATCTTCTCAATATCGCCATTGAAAACGAATCGATAGGTGCGCCAATTCAACAATAAGATGACCAAATCCGTTTGCAGCCCCGGTCCGGTATGGAGGACGTCATTGAGGGATAACGTGGATGTTGTTCTCTGCGACGCGTTGAAAACGACCCGCACCTTGGTTGTCGTGCTCTCAGGCTTCAGCACTGCATGATGGGAAGGTAGAATGAGAAGAAATTATTATCCTTAGAAATTTCGGAGGCGGAGCATCTCTCCATGTGTCCGCACTTGAGATACTCGAGCAACACGGCGTTGTATGTGTCACGCATGAGTGGCTGCCGTGCGAGCCGTTGCTCTAAATTCCGGTATTGGTTAAGCGCTCCAAATCGAGAGGCACCTAGACGTACAGTGGATTTGGAAAATTCGCTTTTAAACGGCAGACGCACGACATAGCGGCCAGTTTCGTGGCGATAGGTCGTTTGAGCATATAGCTCCTCACAATAAGCATCCTCCGGCGGAGGCTGCGGATGGTTGGGAACTTCTTCCTGTTCCCAAAAGGATTTTAACAGCTCGTGGAGCCGTTCATGGTGATCTCCGGCGGAGACGGTGGTGGTGAAGGTGTGGACATTTTCATTGGCGATGGGTCCACTTAAGTACCAGCCGAAAACTGAGTTTTGTGCAAGCAGACTTCCACTAATATTTATGCGCATGCCGGCCAATACGATCTTTGGCAAAAGATCAGATCCAATAATCATATCGATGCGGTTGGGCGACAAGAAGTTTGGATCAGCTAAATCGAGCGACTCTACATCCTTCAAATTGATATTCGAGATTTTCGATGACGGTAGCCAATTTGTCAGTTTCGGCAGCACGATGGCATTGATGTTTTCGGCGAAGTCAGAGCGGGGCGATGCAAGCGTGAGGGCGCACTCTCTTTTTGCGATTTGGGTTTGCTGCCCGCCCATGCCAGATATATTACAAGTCATCGCGTATGCAGGCAAATCTAGCTGGAGTTGAATCCGTTCCGTTATGAATGTTCGCTGTGAGCCTTGATCCAAGAGTGCCCGCACCAGAAATCGTTCTCCTTGATGTACAATATGGGCTAAAGCCGTCGGCAATAGCACTTGATGTTGGCTGGTGGCCACATGCGCATGTGCATTAGAAGTAGCACCACTGTTAGCTGCCACAGTGGTCATCATCTTCGTCTGTTGTGCGGAAGCCTGCACGGATTGGCTCGTCGTCGACGGGCCGGACACCTGGTTAGACTGAAAAGATGAAACCGAATTATTCTGGGCTGAGCTTGAGTTAGGAAAATGGAGCAGGGTATGGTGGAGCTTCTTGCATTTCGCACAGCGGAATGTGCTGGGGCACTGGGCCTTCAGGTGATTGGCAGCAAGGCAGTTGAGACATCTGTTATGTTTCGAGATGAATTGGATTCGGTCGTCGACCGAGAGTCCCAGGAACGTGTCACATTGTCGCAGTCGATGATTGCCATTACATAATGCGCAAGAAACCTTATATTTTCCCTCGGTATGGAACACATTGGCCGAAGGAGTCACTGGGCTAGAGGAGAGAACGGGGGCTTTCACTTTGGTGAAGCTGGCGAGGCGTTCAACGACCTCGAAACGGTTGCTGAGAAACGTGTTCATCTGCTCCCATGTTGGCAAATCTCGATGCGTCGAAAGTGACTGCTCCCAATGGGCGATCGTGGTAGCTGGCAGTCGGCTGGAACAGAAATGGACTAACATCGCGCCCCAGAAATCGGTAACACCTTGACTCTTCATCATCGCAATGCAATCGTTGACGGTTTTTGGATCTTCAGAATTCCTTCACTAGTTTCTTCTTCAATTGCTGGCAGATCAAACAGTGTTTTCAGCTGATGGTCGATTAGGATGCGCTTGTTTTCGTAGCGCGCTTTGAGAGCCCTCCACGCCGGCGTAAAATTGGTCCCAACGAGCGGGTATCCTTGCACAATGGCCCCGGCGGGCCTGTTGTCTTATTTCGGAGATGGAACAATTTTTGTACGGGTGGACATCGGTGATTGTTCACGTACACGGCAGTGAACATGTCGCGGAACGCTGGCCATTCGTTGTATCCACCGGAAAAGGTCATGACATCACACGGGGGCACCCTTATATAGTCATCAGATTCCAGTTGATCGATTTGGTGCGGCGCATGGGTGCTGGATAATGGCAGCGTCTCGATGCTCATCAGCTTTATCATTCTCTTGTAGATGTGCCTTGGTCTGGAGGTACGTATTCCGACAGTGCGTTAGGGTGGATTGGAGCGTTGCATACGCTTCGGCATTCGCTTCGGCATTCGCTCCTTCAGCTGATCGAGCCACTTGGAAGGCATTCTTGGCAGTCCGCCAATAAGAATCGATTTCTTCTATCTTGAAGTGCAGCAGAGAGTCAGTTTGATTCGCCGCATCACCGCTGGATAAATCCTTGCATACCTGCACTAGATCTTCGGCAGCTTCTATAAAACTGGGAGGCGCCATTATAACGGAATTAATTTAACGAAAAGGGGAGAAATGTGGCTGGGAAATCGCCTGACTACACAGGATTATTTATATTTATTTATTGACTAATATGCAACCGTGGCAGCGAATATTCAATATTCCTGCGTTGCGATATAAATTTTCCGAAATCCCGTAAAATTCGATAGCTAGGGTCGACCAATGCCGGTTGTAGCGCCTCCAAGAATTTCGATAAGGCTCGGTGAATATTGGAGTACTTACAGGTTTGCTCGGCGTGAAGTAGGCGACCACTGCTATGGGTAGCGTATTTGCGGGAGTGGGTTTATCAATTGTTTTCGACTCCAATTGAATTCCATAAACCAAACGGGAGAAAAATACTCAGCAGCGACACCGATGCGACCAGTGCTGGTTGTAGCGTAATAGCAGAAAAGGTTGGAGAAATATTTGTCGTCTTCAACTGAATTCTTTTAAAAATTATAAATATAAATCAAAGCGCACAAACCATAATAAGAACGACCAATGCCGGTCGTAGCGTATCGGAATAAAACAACACCTCCTTTATTCGCAACACCTCACCTACAACCCCAATTAAAATAAAACACAAGTAGCAAATGTTTATTAAAGATGAAACGCAACACGAATAGCGAATCTTCGTCAACGGCAAAATAAACCACTAGAATCGACCAAAGCAAGCTGACTTCGAGCTTAGGTATGTATGTATGTCTCGTCGCTTGTTTGTCTCTTCGATGCTCAACGCAATCAACTCTTTATTGCGTCCAGCGAACACGTAAGTATGTACGTCCGTGTGTGTATGAAATGATTATATACGACTTGTCTTAGTCAAAGCACCGAATGCAACAGCCAACAACAACAACTACCGCTCACTGATCGAGTGACTCGCTGTCTACTAGACTCAGCGACGAAACGTCGCAATGACAAACAGACGGCTTGGCGCCGGTCGCTTGTTGTTGTTGTTGCTCAACTTTCGCAGCCAAATTTATTCTTTTTGGTTGCTCTTTTTGTTCTTCGAACTAGCATTCAGGTACGCGCGAATGCTAGCTTAGAGGAGGGAGGGGGAAAAAGGTCGGTCCACCAGCTTGGCGCGTGATTATGCACTTGTGGTTTTGTAGTGCGGGAATGACATCTGAAGGGCACTCGAATTCCCCTGCACGTGGCCGGCGTGGACTGATCTTTCCCAACCCTTCCTCTGAAAAATGGTCCACCAGAGTCTGATTCCAGACTCCTGGCAGGATCGCCAAATGTACAATTCACCCTCGTCGAGGGAGGTTAAGAGCAGAAAAGTGGAACGTACCTTGATCTCGCCGGATGGTGTTGAAACGTCGATTTCTTCTCCGGCTTATGGGTTGACGGGAGCACGAGGATAGCGAGGTTGCTGGAACGGGCGGTTACGCGTCGCGTATTCACGTTTATAGTTTATTGAGAAAGAAAAAAAAAGATTCCGGCTTCTTGCCGTTAAATGGAAAAAAAAATACGATACACTTTGAAACTTATATATATATATATATAATACACCACTTCACTGGGGCTTCGTGCCCAACTTAGTTTCTAACAAAAAAATGGATCCACCATTCGAGTGGGAGTATATTCAATTTTGAAAAATTTGTTGTTTTTTCGTGAAAATTCGGTTGGTTTTTTATATTTTTTTTTTGTTCGAGTTTTTTGTTTCGGGAGCCGGTTTTCACACGCCTGTCACGAACCGTTGCTGCTTTTCGAGTTAGTTACCCTCGCTGTCGCTAAAATCGCGGAAGAGCCGAGTTCGTTCTTTCTGTCTGTGAAGTAATGAGTAATTAATTGTCGCCGTGCATTAGTCGGCGTTTACGCGGCGCGACAGCAACTTTGAACAGTCACGTTTCGGACACCTTTAATTCATCAAGAATTTAATATGATATTTAATATGATATAATAGTCGCGCTTTTAACGTTTTTAATTCCAACTTTAGAATAACTTGTAAAGACATGATAAAGATTTGGAAATCCAAGAAGTTTTGAAAGGAAAGTTCTTTGTACAACTTATGCGTCACGTGTTGGACAGTAAAACTATCCAATTGGTAACGGCTCTATCTCACCAACGAAACGTATTGAAAAATTTTTTTTTTCTAAATCGTAGTTTTTTCTTGCACTTTTGCTTTTATGAAGATGTCAGGTCGTAGTTATAGCACAAAAACGACAAATTATATACAAAAACAAAACTCAAAAAGTAAAAGTTTTCTCTTTTTTTTTTTTACTGTCAAAACTAACGGCTCTAAAATCAAAACCAAAGTTCGGAAAACTGCAGTTTTTTTCATTTCATTTGCTTTTGATTTGCTTTGACTGCGGAAATTTTCAAAAGCTACTGTGCTTTTACAAATTTCGCAGTCGAAGCAACAGTGGAAATCTGACTGTTTCGTTCGCTGATTTTGCTTAATTGCGAACAGTTGAAAGTCGACTGTTCAGTTTTTATTTTGTGATTTATCAAATGTATTTAATAATAGGGAATCAAATGCTTTTAAAGAAATAAAAAAACCCAAACCATTTATAATAGGTACTTATAAGAAACGAAAATTAATTAAAACCAGGGATCGGCACTAATAATATTTTCATCAATATTATCATGACTGATTACGGATTGATCAAGAAATATCATTTTTTTATTTTTTGATTTCTGAATAAAAAAAAAAATAAAAATTTGAAAATAAAAATTCCCAAATAATGAACAATCCGTATTTTAGATTCTAAAAATTTGGATTGAAAATATTTAAAGTATTGTATGATTTAAAAAATTAAAAATGTGATTTTTTGAAAAATCCGAAATTTATATGTTAAAAATATGGATTGCTGGATATTTATTCATCACATTTTAAGAATTATGAATAATTAGATACTTATAATTAGAATAATAAGATTGCAGATTTTTTGAATAATCAGTAATCAAAATGGCAAGATTGCGGATTTTTTCTGTAATAGTTGATATAGGACATAGAAAATTGTG
Organism: Chlorops oryzae; assembly: GCA_020466095.1. NCBI lineage: Eukaryota > Metazoa > Arthropoda > Insecta > Diptera > Chloropidae > Chlorops > Chlorops oryzae. Next base: position 16,187 of record JAIPUU010000975.1, read on the forward strand.
TAAAAATTATCAGAGACACCAGAAGACTCTATTATGTAATGTTCGTCCATCTTTTGATCTGTCCTATTGTCTGCTTTAAAACCAGAATATTTCATAATGCACTGAAAAATACAGCTACTTAAAGATCTATGTATAACTCAGTAAAGCGGTACCTCTTAGACAAGTACAAAAAGAAAAACTGCAAAAAACTTTCTAATATTTTTTATTAATACAACCAACAAAGATTGCCAATTTTTTTTTACAATACAGGCTTGCTTGAGATGATGAGAATAGTGAGTTTTTCATCTACCCATTAGTTTAAGCAGATGAGTTGCCCGCGCCACACCGAAATGAATGACACCAGCACTCTCATGGGGTCCTGGGCTCAGTCAGATTGGTATCTGGATCGGGGAGTACAACCAAGATCTACCGATAGGTTAAGGTAGCTTGTGTTGTCTGTAATTTGTTTGTGTTTGTTCTGTAGGTATGGGGAGGGGGCTAGCTAGCCAGGTCTAAATGGCTATTAACATCCAGCGTCTCAGGGAGCAGGCGAACGGCAGGGACCGTCGCTGAGGTGCTAGCTAATTGGTCAGCCTCGTAAGAGGAAGTGCGACTGTCTATCAGACCATTGGACTCTGTCAGC
>JAIPUU010000107.1:0-17500 GCA_020466095.1 Chlorops oryzae
ATGGCTGGGAATGGGTTAATAGCCGATTTCCCGTTTTTCTTAGAACTAATGCGATTTGACAGACCTTTGAAATATGTCATGGGGCCTAAAAGGGCATTTACATATACGTTTTAGTGCTACTCGTTTAAGCTAAAACGACCAAGTCAAAACGGGGTGTTTACATATGCGCATGTGGTTTTGTCATTTTGCGGTTATCTTTTGTTTACTCAACACGTGAAATATGAGTGAATATTGTAATTTAGAAAAGAAGCAATTATTGAAATTGTGTTCGTTTTCTACATTGGTTGTGGAAACAACCTCACAATTTTTAAAATTAGAAATTTCAACGACCATAATGTTTTGCATTTTTATAGTGATGACACTCGGATTTCGATATTTTTATCAGTTATAAGCAGGATTTATCTTATTTAGCTACTTGTTATACCTTTTCCGAAGGAAAGGGTATATTAAGTTTGGCACGGTGTATGTAACATACCAAAGGAGTCGCGGTAGATATAGACATATATATATATTCTTGATCAGGGTGACAAGAGGAATCGATCTAGCCATGTCTGTCTGTCTGTCTGTCTGTCTGTCTGTCTGTCTGTCTGTCTGTCTGTCTGTCTGTCTGTCTGTCTGTCTGTCTGTCTGTATGTCTGTCTGTCGGTCACACTTTAGTTTTTCGTAATTTACTCCTAAGCCATGAAAGATATCATATTGAAATTTGGCATGGACTTGAATCAGGTAAATGTCCGAAAAACTGCATACAAATTTTTTCGTAGTCCCTTCTTGGGTCGTGGGAAGCGGTTCAGAAGTTTCAAAAATCACGATTTTTAACGTTTTTCCTGGATAACTTTTTTACTATACATCCCAGCTTATTGAAGTTTTGGTGAGTGTATAGCTACTATGTAGACTTAAGCTTTCGCTGAAAAAAAATTGCGACATCGCTATAACTATGGTCATCATCCTACACAATAGAAAAAAACACCTCTTTCTCTTATTCTCATATCTGAATACAAAAATTATTTTTTTGCTTCTTCTGATTGTGTATTTTGCCGCCAAATAAAGTCGTCCATTACGGATAAATTTTGACCATGACCACATTTCGCGAAATTCGCAAAAATTGATTTTCACTATTTTGAATTGAGTATTTCGCAGCTAAACAAAATGTCCTCTAAGGGTTAAAATTTGATCAAGACCACCATCCGCGAAATTCGCGAAAATTTGATTTTCACTAATTTAATTGAGTATTTCGCAGCTAAACAAAATGTCCTCTAAGGGTTTAAAATTTGATCAAGACCACCATCCGCAAAATTCGCGAAAATTGGATTTTCACTAGTTTGAATTGAGTATTTCGCAGTTAAACAAAATGTCCTCTAAGGGTTAAAATTTGGTCAAGACCACCATCCGCGAAATTCGCGAAACCTGATTTTCACTTTTTTTAATTGAGTATTTCGCAGCTAAACAAAATGTCCTCTAAGGGTTAAAAATTTGATCAAGACCACCATCCGCGAAATTCGCGAAAATTTGATTTTCACTATTTTGAAGTTGAGTATTTCGCAGCTAAACTAAATTTCCTCTAAGGGGTTAAAATTTGATCAAGACCACCATCCGCAAAATTCGCGAAAATTTGATTTTCACTAGTTTGAATTGAGTATTTCGCAGTTAAACAAAATGTCCTCTAAAGGGTTTAAAATTTGATCAAGACCACCATCCGCGAAATTCGCGAAAACCTGATTTTCACTATTTTTAATTGAGTATTTCGCAGCTAAACAAAATGTCCTCTAAGGGTTAAAATTTGATCAAGACCACCATCCGCGAAATTCGCAAAAATTTTATTTTCACTATTTTGAATTGAGGTTTTCGCAGCTAGACAAAATGTCCTCTAACGGTTAATTTTGACCATGACCACCATTCGCGAAATTCGCAAAAATTTAATTTTTCACTATTTTGAATTGAGGTTTTCGCAGCTAGAAAAAATGGTCCTCTTACGGTTAAATTTTGACCATGACCAACCATTCGCAAAATTCGCATAAATTTTATTTTCACTATTTTGAATTGAGTATTTCGCAGCTAGACAAAATGTCCTCTAACGGTTAAAATTTGAACATGACCACCATTCGCGAAATTCGCAAAAATTTTATTTTCACTATTTTGAATTGAGGATTTCGCAGCTATACAAAATGTCCTCTAACGGTTAAATTTTGACCATGCTCACCATCCGCGAAAATTTTGTGCTTAATAAATTCTCGAGTCTTAGAAGGTAAAAATAGATATCCAAGCTAGGAACGGTAGGAATTTTTGTTAAGGTAATGTTTTAAACATATTTCAGGCTGAGGAAAAGGTATGTGTGCAATCGGCTTAGCCGATGTAAACTTCTTTACTTGTTTTAAATTAAAACAGGAAAGTTTCTCGTTTTAGTTTTGTATGATAAAACGGGAAAAATCTAAGTTGTTTTAGTGCTAAAACAGGCAAAGTTGCTAAAACGCGAATAAAACGGCATATGTAAACGGCCTATAATCGGGTTAAGTATTAATCAAGATTTAAATTTTTTGCATTACCCTCAGTACGCAGTCGGCATTTTCGCTTTCGATTGTAACCGATTCCATATGTTCGAGTGTGTTGAATATTTGTAGGAACTCCGGCGCTTGAAAACCAGCACCATTGTAAAGCAAGTATGACTTGAAAAATCAAAGTTAATTGAAACAAAAAGACAAAAAAATTGAAAGAGCGAACATCAAAAAATCGGCCACATGGAATTGAAAATCATTGAATAAGCAAGGCGCCAAGTGTAAGAATTAAGTAAAAAATTCCTTATGAGAAATGACCAGATAATGTCGCTACTCTTATCCAATTCACCGCTAGTTCACTAGTGTGCTCAAAAGCTTAAAAATTATCTTCGATTTGATTGATTTGAAAATCGCTATTTAACATTGGCGGATTTGTAGTTGTTGTTGTTGTTGTTTGGAAATATGTATTCAATTAAGAATCTCAAATACTTAGGTTGCAATAGGGGATTCTGACAAACTGTGCTTTCCTTTGCACGAATGACAGTGGGATCACCCAAATATTCTTTTGTTATAATTCTGAAAGTGGGTCAGTCTCCAATACTTCAACAATTTTATTGCTCATTTCGTTTATTATGCCTATGCCTCAAGTAAATGTTTAACCCCATCAGCAACCGAGAATATGAAACTTTCATTTTCGAATCCATCAATTCGTTACGAACAACAACAGCTACAGTATTCTCCGGATATATGCACCACCCCACTTATAAGTACTCCCCGCTTATATGCACGCACAATTGTGTCATTTGCCATAAATTATCATACAAGAAGACCCTCTTATAAGTACCGGCTCAAAATCATATGTATGGCAGCTTCGATGCAAGAAAATAGTAGATTTGAATATCGAATGCTTATATCCGGGGAATACTGTACATTACTTTGCAAAGTTCTTTCTCTGCCCAGCGCCAAATATGTACTTATATGTGTGTCTGCACATATATGTATATGAATTTATGTGTGTTGATGGATACCCAGCGGGAAATTATCTCCTGCATGACATAGTCATCAGTGATATTATCGATGACATATAGGTGACAGTATCATGCATGACACCTTGGTGGACATATCATCGTAGAGGGATGCTGCTCATGTGCTTGAATCTCATTAGGTACTGAAATTTAAATAAAGTTTTAGCGTCAGTTTGAGCGTAAGTATGGCGCAGGGGCGGACTGGGCCTATGGGCAACCGGGGCAAATGCCCGGTGGGCCCCCAGTTAACTGTATCTGGGATCAATACTCATGGAGTAAGGATTTTTTTAAAATATTTTTTTTGTTAGGTAACGCCCGGTGGGCCCTTTGACCCCCAGTCCGCCCCTGGTATGAAGTGGCGTAGAGGATGAGTGCTCGACCCAGAATCTGAAGATCGCGGGTTCGGACCCATGCCTGAGGCGAACAAAAATTTTGAAAAATTGATTTTTAAAAATTTGCGAATTATTCAAAGAAGAGAAGACGAGGAAGAGAGCTTTAAACGGTTTTCAGTAAATTGACATTTAGGGAGGTAAGAGAATGTGCTGCTCTCAAATGCTTTGTTCGCCATCGCACCCCCAGCAGAATGACATGTCATGCTTGGAGTCACCAGTGACATTTTATAATCCCACGATGACATGTCACCGGTTAATTCACTGTCCAACTTCCGTGCAAATACAAAATGTCCTATGAAATCGCAAGCGTTCCGGTTCCAAAGTTACCCTGACTTCATCGATGATGTCAGGGGGAAATTTCCCGCTGGGTACGGAGAAAATAGATTCCTAATGTATGTAGTACACATGTATAAGAAATAATAAAAATTTCTTTAATATATTTCTGATACACTGACTCATACGCAGAATTCAATTAATCAAGCACTCAGTTTTCTCATTATTCTTATCAGACAACTTTGTTATGATTTCTTTGAACCAACTCTAGCGGAATGGGCGCTCTTAACTTGCTTTATTTCAGTCTTGGCTTCCAGTCAAGAGAATATATTTGTATATGTGGAGATGCAATAGTAGGTAGATCTGTTTTCTCTAAAAACGCAATTAATTTTTATTAGTTGGATTTTTTCGTCAGCGAAACAGCGCACAATGTCGCGATAGTAGGTCACAAATGCACTCCTGAGGAGTTAAAGGGCCTTAACAATTTTAGGCAGTAAGTCGAGAAAAATAACTCTCCCACGATAATGGTTCATCGTAGAAAAAAAAAAATTTGAAAGCCAGTTAAATGTGCTTTTAGGCGAAAATTAAATTGCTGGTAAAAATTTGACCCATTGAGGGAAAAATGAACGGTCAAAATGAAAAATTCAGAAAAAACTTTCAATTTTTTTTTACTTTGGAAGCCATTTTGGTATGAAAAGTGTCCAATTAAGACCACAATTTTTTATTTTATTCAAAATACTGGATCGATTTCCTTTAATTTGGTACCCCATATGTCTACAAAATTTTTTGAAAATAAGATGAGAAAAATCTAAATGAACATCTATCCGACTGCTAATGCAAATCTAATAAGTTCGACTTCATTAACAACGCTTGTGATCGGTGTTGCCAGATGAGGGGTTTTACCCCTAGAGTTGGTGGGATTTTAGTCGTCTAGGAGGCGTTTTAGGAGGAAATTTTTTTTAGGGGATTTTTAGGGGAATTTTCATGTCGGAGCATCATTTTGCTATATTTTAACTTTACACTCATTTCAATAAGATAATTTTTACAAAGTTGTTAGAAAAAATTGAAAGTTTCAGAGTAATTATCTTTTAACACACGTAAAACTTGATAGAATTTCGTATTAGGAAGCATAGTTTCGCATCATTATTGGCGAAAGTTGCTGATTTTCTATCGACAGCCTTCAATATAGCCATCTTTACATGCCATGCTATGCAAACCATGATTCACTTTGCGTCGTTTCAATTTGTATGGAACTACGAAAAGCAAGTTTTTTTTTTTTTGGGTCATCACAATGGATTCTTGATTTTGGGGGACAACGGTCAAATTTGGGGAATTTGAAATGGTTTTCGGGGGATTTCCACTTGCATCATCTGGCAACACTGCTTGTGATTATTTAAACTACGCCCTTTAATAGAGCCAAATCATGGCTGTTCGTAGTTAAATTAACTTCGTTATTATTATTTTTGCTACGATATTTCTCAGTGAAGGTAAATAAATTAAAATTCACAAGAAACATGTATTTAGTAAAAAAAAAAAAAAAAAATACAAAAAAGGTGCATAATTCCTATCAAGCATAAAAAGCGAATTGGCGAAAACTGCGAAATTGAAAGACACAACTCGTACCAAAGTAACTAGTTCTAGAGTAATTTTCACCTTTTTATTTCGTTCAGGATCACTTAAAATGTCGATTCTCCCCCTTTTATTCGATATGTAAGTGCTGCCCAAATCTCCTTTACCCCTCTACCCCTTTTTTGGGGAATCAAGCGATTTTAATCGGAAAATGTGTTGTAAATATAGACAAGTAAGGGTGTTATAGTCAGGCGAGCCTGAAAATGCAATACCCGACAGAGAAATGTATGTTTGAAAAAATTGTTTTTTTAAATGCCCGAAGACCGCGACTATGAAGGCAAAGTATTCTACACACTTTTAAGGCTTCTAAGAGCCTCATATGTCGACTCTTGTTCAGTTTCTGTATGAAAATGCCCTTTTCAAACTTTTTATAATCTGATCGGAGATTTAAACATAAGCTCACTTACGGAAATGGCTAAATGGAATCTCCTGGTAACACTGATCATTTCTGTATACATGGCCAATATCGACTGCTTCTGGGTGTTACACACACATGTTTTAAAGTATCGATATTTTTCACACCGATATTACATCCGCAGCCCCGGAATACAGACGATGATTTTAAATAAGTTTTAAATTATGTACGAATTGACGGATACTTTGATAGCGCAAAAAAAATTGTATGTTACCTAAAATGCCCTAATATATTTGAAAAAAACCTACTAATCGGAGTTATTCTGAAAATTTTCAGTCTGGCAGCACCACATTTTGTTTGAATGCATGTATGGCTGTGTAGTTTCTGATTTTAATAATTAATTGTTTTTTCGGGATATCGTCGGAAATAAGTGTCGCCTAAAAAAGTATAATATCTCGGCCGCATCAGGAAGTCATTTTACATAAATATATGTATATTTCTTTCCCCCTGAAATGGTTATTATACCCTTTTTTGGGAACTTCACTTTTTGGTAACGCACAATAATAACGGAATTTAACTTTTTCTCGACTAGGTCCCCTGACGCTATCGTTTCATAAAGAACTTCGTTCTAATAATTCAGACCTTCATTTTTGGCCGCACTCGCGACACTGTGCGGCATGACGTCGCCTCAGAAAACGACTGTCGTATGTCGCATGTATTTCTTATGCTGAAAACACACCAAAGCCAACAAAACGTTGTTTCATGTCGAATTCGACAAAAGAATATTGCTTCTTATCTAGCAACACACACCGAGTACGACACAACATTTTGTTGGTCAACGCATTTGTTCGAACGCCGTTGATACATGGCACTCCATACAGCCAACCCACACCGAACTCGACAAAACGTTGCGCATGCTCGGCGACGTCGATAATCTCATGTACGCTTACGGCGCAACGCACTGTCATATTCCCTTGCAATATACGGACATCGAAATCTGCACTGTCATATTCCCTTGCAATATACGGACATCGAAATCTGCACTGTTATATGAAACGAGGGAAGAACGCCCTCTATCCAGCATTATTAGAAACTTACGTTGCGCAAACGACACGAGCAAAACAGAAGCTTCGACAAAAAAGCATGCAGAAAGCTGTTGGCTTGGATTTTGTTTGAGCTCGACAAATTTGTTGGCGTTGGTGTGGATTATGTCGAAAAGTGTTTTTTGCTGTACGTCAAAAAAACGTTTTGTTGGCTTTGGTGTGTTTTCAACCTTATGGGACATACGACAGTCGTTTTCTGAGGCGACAATGTGTCGCGTATGCTTAATCCACATTAATCATACGCAGTGCGGAAAAAGATTGGCATTTTGGCAATCTTAAGCCATTACAGGCACTTTTCCTGTGTAAGTTTGTTCTGCATCTTTTATCTCCTATTCCGTAACAAGTACCATGTCCATGCTATTTAAAATGTGAAGTGTCTTTTTGTCTACTTCCGCGTTTTATAAAAATTCATAATAAATCATCAACGTATTTAACTTAAATGCACGATTGCATGTTTAAATTTTCAGTAGCACCCTCCATAAGTCTCCCTATGAATTTGTCAGCCCCGATGCTTTGATGCTGGGGATTCTATTGATGTCTTTCTTCTATTTGTCTCCGCTCATTCCGATATCTTGATCATGTTTTTTTCTTTCATGCAAAACCGGAATTTATAAATTTTTTTTTGCGATGCGCCAGCGAAGCATATCGCCGGCTTAATGTGTACACCTGCTAACTAACAATTTCAAAACTTTACAGGGTAAACAAAAAAAAATTTTTTTTTTCTCAAGACTTAAAACTTAGAACGGAGACCCAAAATATGGTTGATTTATTTTTTACTATATGAGTTCTCTTCTAAATTCGATTCTGTGCACTATACAAAAGCTACGTTGGACTCACTTGTTGGTGTTAGCTGTGAACCTTGACCCCAGTTGGACCTAGCAGTTTTACTCATCACCAATTTCCCCGTATTTAAATTTTTTTTTTACGGTTTTTTAATATTGCATCTTCATATCTTATGAACTAACAATAAGTTATTGAATCTTAAAACTAAAAAAAAAAAAAAAAAAAAAAAAAAAATTTAAATTTGAAATTAAAAAAAAATTTTTGCCTGACGATGCAGTGTGCTTTTTTCTTTCGTATGACATCGTAAAGTCAGAATCGGTTAAAAGTGAATATAGCAAGTTTACACTTTAAGCCGCCTATATCTGTTATCCAATATGATTTTAAGGCTCTTCTCCTCGTACGCTGGCTACTGCCACCGTAAATATGGACATCTCCACCCCCAGTATTTTTTCGTACGTTCGCGACCGCATTTTTAGGGCCATCACGTGAGAACTTAAACTAATAGGAACCCGTCTTCTGCACCCCATGTAAAGCTACCAAAATACTATCAAATTATAGCGAATACTACAAAAAAAATATTGGAGAATGTGGTCGTGAGCTTTATTGAACTTTAGGCGCTGAAAGCTGAATCTTTTGTCAAGTTTTAAAATATACCCATCAAATTTTAATAGCAGTTGTAAAAAGTTAAAGGGTCTGGCGGGTTAAGCAAAGGCATGAAAAATGAAAAATTTTTTCTCAGTGTAAAAATTAAAAAAAAAATTTTTTAGCTTCCTTGTTTTATTATCTAACATAATCTGCTTAGATCATCTCTCTATCTTAATTGGTTGTTGAGAAATACAATTTTGAAAAAAGGCTTATAAAAAAGGATTTTCAAGGATATTTCAAGGACCGTTCAAAATAAAAATCTAAAAAGTGGTCTCCGCAGTGTTTTTAAATGGCGCCTATCGAAAAATCAACCAAATTTAAAAATTCCTTTCATGATGCCGCAACCCGCTAGACCCTTTATTGAGGAGCATATACATTACGGTGTCCCAAAAAAATTAAGAAATTTTGTTAACTTTTTCCCGTAAACATCACTAGTATTTAACTGTTGAAAATTTACCCAATTGGATCGAAAAGTACTAGAATAATTCTGGTGCATACTGTACTAGTGCTTTCCTGTACAGATGTTATACTGATTTTCTACAGAATTTCATATGGACAGGGGTATAGAAAAGAACTAGTACTAGTGGCTTTTGCACTAGTAAAGTACTAGTCGGGCACTAGTTCAAATTCCTACAGGGAATGAACGAGCTTGTTACTTCCTTCGCATTTCGTGTAATAGTAGTGGGACTCATGCAGCTTCGCAAATTGTGCGAAATGAGAAATTTGTCACACAACTGTCAAAATTTATATGGAAATCTACGATGGGAAAAGTTGCGAAGGCATTTGCGAAACTGCATGAGTACCACTAGTGAAGAGCCTTTTAGCAAGTAACCGGCGAATATTGGAAGTGCAGGGTTGCAGGCGAATTTTTGCCTTTAATGCGCATTGAGATATGTGCATTAGGGTGATGACTTTTAGTGTTTTTTTCTCCAAAAAAATTTCCTGTATTATAGTACGATGAACTTTTATTAAAGATGCCATAAAACACTAATTTTAAGGTTATTTGATAAAAAAAATTTCACGCACCAAGTCATTTGAAAACTTTAATTTTGATTTTTTTTCCAAATTTTTGAAGTTAATGTAAGCAGAGTCGCTCCTAGAGGGGTCAAATGTAAGACCAACTCCCATTATTTTTTTACTCCCAATAATTTCTCCAAACAAACCTTCCCCCTATCTCCACTCCTTAAGGGGGCTCCCATACAAAAGTAATTTTTTTATGAATTTTCCCCCTACTGTCCTAACTAGCCCCAGAGTGCCCATAGAGAAGTCAAATGTTTGACAGACCCCCATTAACTTTGTCTCATTAACATTTTTTCCCAACATACTGACCCCCTATCTCCCCTCCTTAGGGGGTCACCCATACAAAATTACCTTAATTTTATCACAATTTCATACAAAATGGCTGTCACTACAGTCAAACCCCTCCTAGGGCGATTATATATATGACCGACCCCTATTATTTTTTTACCCCAAATATTTTCTTCAAACATACCTACCCTCTATCTCCCCTCCTTAGGGAAATCCCCATACAAAAATAGGCTTAAATTAAAGAAAAATAATGATAGTTGGTCTTACATTTGACCCCTCTAGGAGCGACTCTGCTTACAGTAACATCAAAAATTTGGAAAAAAATCAAAAATTAAATTTTTCAAATGACTTGGTGCGTGAAATTTTTTTTACCAAATAACCTTAAAATTAGTATTTTATGAAGTCGAACGTAAATACGAGAGTAGCTGATTACATCTCTATTTTCGGAGACTTTCAGAGTGTAGAATTTTGGCAAACTGTGAGAATTTAAAAAAATCAAATATAGTCGTATCTCTCACATTTTACGAGGTTGGCTCTAATTAGCTAATTTGCCTAGAATGAGCAAGCTTTGAATATCTGAGCATAGAGTATAATTCAGGGACCGGTGAAAAAAATCGAATCTTTGATTTTTCGACTATCTTCCACTCCATAATTCTCATTAAATTAAAAATTTTGTTAATTGAAAAATCAAAAATCAAGATATGCGGATTATGGATTGCCGGATGATAAAAATAATTTTTCTGAAAATTTGGATTATTCAATACTCAATATGCGGAACTTTCAAGTATCGGAACAGTGAAAAAAAAAACATTAGAAAATTTTTTAGCTTTTTCTTCTTACGAAAATACAAAAGAATTTTCATTTGCTTTCGCAATAGCATCCACTATGCACTATAGAAGAAAAAAGGGTCATCTTATAAGGAAAATCATTGACATTCTGGACCTTTATTGTGTATTTTCGCAAGAACTATGTCACTACTTCGGCATTACTGCTAACTTTTCCTGCTGGGATGCTGTTGAGAAAGCATTAAATAGTGAACCCTGTGCAATAGAATAGAAAGAATGCCAATTAAAAAAAAAAAAATCTTTAGATCTCGTATGGAGTGGAGAAGTTTAAGCATTGTCAATGACACTGTTTCAGCTTTTTCCTCAATGCGATGAATAAATACCTTTGATCGTTTAAGTTTTATTCGCATAATTTAATTTGAAACGGTGGGAATGTTACACAGCCTTTTGGCATAATATTCCGAACAACAGCTTTGAATGATGATCAGTGGGATGAAGACATTTCCTTTTGGGCTGTAACTACTTTAATATCCCAGTAGTCAGTAGGTCGCCCCCGATATTTGTGACATGCCAAGTGCCAGTCCTTGATGACTAGCCATTTCACCTACCACATGAACCTGAAAGAGTAGATAGGCCTCAGCTCACATTTCCCTATTCGCTGCGTATGATTGTTTTTGCTGTTGTCAGCTTTTACCTCGCATTCTGATCATTTGTCCGTCAAGCGTTCGATACATATAGAACTATAGCTGCAACTTCGCCCCAAAAGCTATTACGTGGTTCACCACAACACTCGGCTTATGGCGTGGTTCACCACAGTTGAACTTTTTCACCAAATCATGTCATAACGCGCCAAAATTTGGTCGAAGTTGCAGCTATAGTTCTATATGGTTCGATAGCTCAGTGGTTCAAACTATGACTCGATAGCCGGGAGGTTCGGGGTTCAAGCCCTGCGGGCGGCGAGAATTTTTCCTAAATTTTTTACTTTTTTTATAAATTAGTTTTTTTTTTCATAGTTCAGTTATTTTGGAAGACAAACATTATCCCCTAAATTTTTAAGGTTTTATTATTATTTTTTTTTAATGGTTCATTTTCAAGTAAACAATTTTTGGAGTGAAAAAATTCGTTAAATACGTTTCCCAAAATCTGAGCAACGCTAAACTCAAGTGAGCATTTTGACCAAGAAATTCAATTCGTTCGTTTAGCGTAATGGTTAAGGCGTTCGCCCAGCGATCTGGTGGTCAGCGGTTCGAGACTCGGTGGAGGCGAAAAAATTTTAAGAGAAGATAAAAAAGATTTAAAATAAAAAATAGATAAACAAAAAAATATAATAATTAATAAAATAAATAAATTTAAAAAAAGTCAAAACACAAAAATAAAATTTTTCTTTTTTCTCAGTCGCTGGTGCTAGGCCATTTTTCCTGCCCCTTTTCGCTAGCGAAATGACTGGCAAAAGGTGGCGCATAAAAGGACGACCTGTCCCCCGGAAATGAGATCGTAAATGTTAATTCGCCAGCGTCTTGGATAGGAAAGGGACCGATCCCCGGACACCCAGTGACTAGTGAAATCGCTAGTGTTGTGGTGGCTCCGCTGGCTACTGGGTACTTCAATATGTTCATACATACATACCTACATATACGCTACGATGTGTTGATGTGCATTTTTTATTGAAGTGAAATCACATGTTTGGCGAATCTTTCATTGCACCCATTCAACAAAAAAATACTCATTCAATAAATTCTGAAAACACTTGATATTTTGCTGATAAAACTTGTTCTTGACGGGCTTTTAAAAAAAAAATTTGTTCACACACATGCAAGTCGGAAAGCATTAAACAATTAAAACTATGAAAGAACATAATTTTGGCTAAAACTTAATCTAATTTACTCACAATATACGAAATTTACTTATCAATGAATTTTTGCTTTCAGCTCGTGCCCTTTGACAGTGACGTAAGTGATTTTTATTTTAAAAAATTCATTTTTATAAATTGAGAATGCATTAATAGGTTTAATGTTATATAACTAACACTATTTTACAAATAACTTTTCTTGTGTCAGGACATCTAAATGGACTTTTTTTTTAAGAATCTGGCCTTCTTCGCACGAAAACAAAATTTCAAAAAAACCTTTCTGAAGGCATTTTTTATATATGGATATTTCCAGAAAAAAGCAAACATTTTGTCACGTCCGAGCATATCTAATTGCCTTTCTGATCGGCATAAAATTTTCATAAGTATTAAATTCCGGAAGAGCTGCACGATAATAGTTAGAAACAAAATTACCATTTTCCACATTCTTCAATTCGGGACTTAAAATTGATAAAGTAACTGTCACGTCGCCTAGCACTGGTTTTTAAAAAATCGCATGTTAGGGGCACACTACATAAAAAGACATACAGTCACACAAACACAAGAAAACCTCCTTGGTATCACAATGGGTCGATTAACGGCCTAAGTGGCAGCCACTTCAACCTACCTACCTACTGTCACGTCCGTTTGGAAATATCCATTTGTATTAGGGTGGTCCTTATTTTAAAAAAATTTCCTTTTTTCGCGCGCCACCCCGTCATTTTAATATATACCACGAGAAAATATTTTTGTTTTTTTTTTCAACTTTTTTAAATGACATTTAGGGTTCGCTACCAGCGGTCAAAGTTCTCCAAATAAACTCAATATATGAAATTGTTAGTGAGCTCGCTATCTGTGCTCATAGGACAATCAATTGTGTAAGTCTGTGTTAAATCTGACCATCGTCGTCTTCACCGTTTCAGAGATATAAGGAGTTTTATCCATTGCTCGATATCGGATTGCTCCAAATAGATGAAAATGTCATTACTCCTGCGTTGCCCCATTTCGGATTGCTCGTTAAAACTCCGAATGGATGAAAATGTCATTACTCCTTCACTGCTCGATTTAAGCATTTTTCCTAAATTTTTTACTGGGTCTTGTTCGAAGATAAAAGACATGTTTGTTTGGATAAGTCTTATAAAAGGAATTTAATTTTTTTAGTTTCAGTGGTTTGGCTCGAAACATGAAACGGCAGTGGAGTCCGTCAAAATTCGAAAGGGAGAAATTCACAAAATTTAGGAAAACATGTCATTTTGTTAGGGAAAGTACGCCCAAAGCTTTGAACTCAAAGTAGAACGTCGATTTTGAAGCTGGTCATAATAAAGTCAGACTCGTCCCACTACAGCTCACATTCAGCTCTTTATTCTTCAGAAAGTCTTAACATATGTACATACATATATGGAATCTAACTTATATTGTATTAAGTAGATCGAAAAAATCAATCGATTTATACAAATTGCACCATAGCAATGATTTAAGCGTGAAATTTTATATCCACACGCTCTCTTCACTTTTCGAAACGGCGTGAACTTGAAAGCTAAAGCGTCAAATTCAAGGGCGCCCGAGCTGTGTATCGTCAATTGTCGCAATCGCTAAATCCATGCAGTATGTCCAAAAATTCGTGAGCTGAATTTTAAAATGTTAACAGCTCAGTAAAACAGTTGATTATGAATGAACTTACCAGTGTTTTCTATAAAGAAAAGCGCAACAAAAAATACTTTTTTTAATTCGGCGTCAAGATAGAAACCTAGTGGGTGAAATAATTTCTAACAGGGTCAATATAAGAAGAATCCCAATAAAATTCCATTTATCGTGACCATCCACAAACGAATGATTTCACTGTATCTACCTATACCAGTGTTTGGCAAATCCTTTTGCCTGGGGCACCAAAAAATGGTTCAGGAAGTTTTGCGGCACATACATATCCGGGGCTCCGCTTTAGAGAGCGATTCTTTCACTTCTTCATCCAATTTTCATCAGACGTTCGCGCTTATTCTTTTAAACGTGCGATAATGTTGAAAATTCTTCTTCGCAAAGATACGCTGGCATTCACTGGAATACGGACAACAATTTTTAAATAAATAAAATAATTATAATAAATAATAAAAAATGAAACTAAAAAACCGCTTTCCAACAGGCAATTTTTTTTTATTATTCCTTATTAAATTGTGTACTAAGTCCAGTCCAGGAAAAATTTGTCAAATCAACGGGGTTTTTCAAAAAAAAAAAAAATTGTTTTGTTTAAGTTCTTCAAAAAATTAGCTCTTTTTATATAGCATTTAAATATGGACAGTTAGTTTTGGTAAACATAAGAAAGTATTTGGTTTTAAATAGTCTTTTTTATTTTAAAATCAAATTTAAATATTAATTTTTAATAAAGCCATATGTCTTTAGTAATGTGTAGAACCTCAATTTTTTGAAATAACCTCATAAGTAGATTCTGTCAGTAATGCTATGTTCTCACTATAGGGGTTAAGTTCTTAACCCGATACTTTAACTCAAAGCGTTCATATCAGCTTCGAGCGAGTTAGGGTTTACTAAAGTCATATGACCAAGCCGGAAAGTTGACTACTTCTGCACTACTTCCGAAGTGGTGAAAATTCATACTGCGGCTACTCGCATTACTAACCCTAACTGTTAATGAAGTTTGTTAGAAGATGGCCGCTGTTTTCATTACATGCATGCGATAATATCCGGCTTGGGATTTGAAATATAAAAAAACGCGCAAGGTATATCTGATATACTATATCATCGAGAAATTGCAAATAAAAATGGAATTTGCTTTATTAGAAATTTTAAAGAAGCTGAAAAAGCCAAAGGAATATTGGAAGCAATAATATTTAGAAGACCATTGCAATAACCGCAGGAACCAAAATAGATTAATGGAGCTAATGATTGAAAGCGGCATCACAAAATGTTCCAAGACCTGTGATCAAAATTTAACATATCCAAACACATCCTCACCTCTCATTTGCTGCATGCACGGGAAAGCTTCCCTGTCAGTGCCGTATTATATAATTAACCCGGTTTTTGTATTCGGTGTTAGCAAATGTAACTGAAATTTTCAAATGCAACTCTGCGCTAACCTCAGAGTTAAATGTTAACCCAGGGTTTATTTTCGAGTTATGCTATGTTCTCACTATAGGGGTTAAGTTCTTAACCCGATACTTTAACTCAAAGCGTTCATATCAGCTTCGAGCGAGTTAGGGTTTACTAAAGTCATATGACCCAGCCGGAAAGTGGACTACTTCTGCACTACTTCCGAAGTGGTGAAAATTCATACTGTGGCTACTCGCATTACTGATCCTAACTGTTAATGAAGTTTGTTAGAAGATGGCCGCTGTTTTCATTACATGCATGTGATAATGTCCGGCTTGGGAGTTTGAAATCTAAAAAACGCGCAAAGTATATCTGATATACTACATCATCGAGAAATTGCAAATAAAAATGGAATTTGCATTATTAGAAATGTTTAAAGAAGCTGAAAAAGCCAAAGGAATATTGGAAGCAATAATATTAGAAGACCATTGCAATAACCGCAGGAACCAAAATAGATTAATGGAGCTAATGATGAAAGCGGCATCACAAAATGTTCCAAGACCTGTGATCCTGTGATTTGCTGCACGGGAAAGCTTCCCTGCCAGTGTCGTATTAAATTTTTACCCGGTTTTTGTACCCGGTGTTAGCAAATGTAACTGAAAATTTCAAATGCAACTCTGCGCTAACCTCAGAGTTAAATGTTAACCCGGGGTTTATTTTCGGGTTAGATGATTTTTTTTATATGCGTTTTGACATTTGAAACCCTGGGTTTCGCCGATAACCTTAACCCGGCCTAGTGAGAACATAGCATAAGAGAATCATATAGAGACTTCACATAAGTCAAGGATTATACATACTGTTAATGACTGTATATCTTCCAATTGTCTTCCAGACTCATTTACTTTCCTAGTGATCCATACCCATACATTTTCAATTATATTAAGACCAGGAGAATAAAGTGGCCAATCCATTAAAGTAAAGTTTTGCTTCTGAATCCAACTTTTAACGACTCGATCTGTGCGGATTGTAGCCAGGCACATAAAGAGAAATTTGGTGCCCGGCGCCCCATGCCAAGTTGTGGGCCCCTTAAGAATGCCTGGGTCAGGAGGAAACTTAAATCTTCGTATAGTGTCAATACTAGAATTAATTCTAAAAAAAACCCTTGCTTGTTTTAAATGAAGTTTTACTTTTCTGACAAAACTGGAGAGAGTCCTTAAGAAAGGCCTGTTATTAAACAAGATCATGGTGGATTCTTTCATTTCGGATGTACCGTGGAGCACCATTTATGATTGTATGAATTTTCGATTGAGTTCTTTAGGTTATATTTCAAATTTATCCGTATAAAATTCTTTAAATTTTAGAAGAAGGGACTTTATTTTATCAATATAACCCTTGTGCCACACTTTATCGCAAGCTTGAACAATATAAAGAAATACTGCTGAACAGTATTCTTTTTTCTCGAAGGCGTTACGAATTTCTTGAGAAATTCGATTTACCTGTACAATCGTTTGATCCTCCAATATAAGAAGATCTTTTTCAAAGAGAAGATCATTTCCGCAAAACCACGAAATATTTTGTAACTTCCGTACGCAAAGACAAAAGGATATTGTCGGGAAGCTGAGTATACCAATGTCGGGCTGACCGACTTTAGCTTTCTTAGATACTTGTTTCTTCTTGTTTTTTCATGTTAATGCTGGAAGTTTTTCGTCCTCAGAAGACCCCATTAATAAAAGATCTCATCTATAACATTATAAGACATTGTATAATTCACACATCGTCCACTGTACCTATCCCTCCGACTCACCATTTCCCTCGACAGCCTTATGTC
>JAIPUU010000549.1:0-10000 GCA_020466095.1 Chlorops oryzae
TGCGAAGGCGTCTTGTTGCGCTTGGCAAAATAGCAGGAGTTTGGCCTTCTCTGTGGCGTCGCAGACTGATTGTGATAGTCGGACTGACTTGCTTCTCTCTCGAAGTCGTGAGACGTAGAGCAGGACAATGGCCATGGTTCTATAGAGGCGGCGCCAAGTCGAGAAATTGGTAGCTGCAATTAGTTCGTTCACCCTCGGGGCTAGTGTGTGGAGCATTATCGCACGTCGTTTCTCAGAGTCGTCGGTGAATCCCACGTCTTCGCACACCGGCCACTGATCAGCGTCTTCCATAAGAAATTCAGGTCCAGAAAACCACTGCGTCATTGGTACCTTTGAGGAGCTCTTAGTTGCCAGGTCGGCAACGTTCTTTCGTGATGGTACCCACCGCCATTGTCGTGGGCTCGTCATTTCTAAGATCTCTCCAGTCCTAAACATAACGAATTGTTGGAAACTTCGAGGATTCTTACGCAGCCAGTACAGCACTGTCTTTGAATCGGTCCAATAAGTGCATGAAGTGATTTTTGGGCCCATGACGCCTTTAATTCTTTCCGTCAGTCTAGCACCGGTGACAGCTGCTTGTAGCTCTAACCGAGGTATGGTCACTGGCTTTAGAGGAGCGACTTTGGCTTTCGCTGCCACCAACGCGACGTCAACGTCGCTGCCCTTCTGTATGCGAAGGTAGCAGACCATGGCGTACGCCTCCTCGCTGGCGTCCGCGAAGACGTGCAGCTGCACACTTTCGGCTTCCTGGAGAAGACAGCTATAATGCCGGGGGATTGAGGCAGCGCTTATTTCCGCCAAGCTGCCTTTCCATTTTTCCCATTTGTTGTAGCAATCGTCGGCTAGGCAATCGTCCCAACCAATCGATGACCGCCAGACTTCTTGAAGTAACACTTTTAGTCCGATCGTGTAACAGGAGATAAGCCCAATCGGATCGAACAAGGACATCAGAAATTGTAATAATTCGCGCTTGGTAGGTACAATACCGTTAGCCGTGATGTTTCGCTTAAGCCTCGTGAACCTGTAATCATACTTGAAGATATCATTATTAGGGTCCCAATACATACCAAGAATCTTTTCGGTATGATCGAGCTTGACTGGTCTTTGTAGCGTGTCGCCGCCGTTGTTAAGCTGCTGTGCGACTTCGGCTGCATTCGAAACCCAGTTACGGATGAAAAACCCTGCCTCCAGGTGAATACTTTTGACCTGAGTGGCCAATGCCAGTGCTTCTTGATGGGAGTCTGCAGAGTCTATGAAATCGTCTACGTAATGGGAATTTTTTATTGCTGCTACGGCACGTGGATACTCGTTCATGAACCGATCCGCATTACTATTTCTTATGTAGTGTGCGATGCATGGAGCGCAGTTGAGCCCGAAAGTTAGCGCTTCCATGACGTATAAGTCGGGGTTGTCATCTTCGTCCCTTGAGCTCCAAAGAAATCGTTGGGCATGTCTATCCTCGCTGCGTACTCGGACCTGGTGGAACATCTCGGCGATATCCGCACATACCGCCACTTTTCCAATTCTAAATGCGATCAGTATGTCCACTAGTGGAGTTAACAGGTCTGGGCCGGTGAGAAGGAAGTCATTCAATGATCTACCTAAAGATCGTGCAGCAGCGTCCCACACGAGTCGAACACGAGTCGAACACGGTTCGGTTTGTTCGGATTGACAGTCGTGAAGATTGGCAAATACCATGTTCGGATCTCTTTATCCTTCATTTCTGCGCTCGTTACCTTGCGTGCGTAACCTTTTTCTAGGAGGTTATCGATCTCGCGCTGAATTTTCTCTCGCCTAGCTGGATCCTTTCGAAATTTTCTCTGCATGCACACAAAGCGTTGGTAAGCGGTTCGGTAGCTGTCTGGAAGTTTGAGTGCGCTGTCACGCCATGGCAACCCCACTTCATACCTGTCCGGTAGTTTTGTACACGTCGCCTCCAGTACTTTCAGCGCCTGCTCGTCATTTTTCGAGAATACTGTTTTAGTCTCGCTCTCTAGTTCGAAAAACCTTTTGACTGCTACGTCAAGTTCGTCGTATCGTTCGGCACAGTCGCATTTATGTATGTTGAGGTAATGGTGATCCTTTTGGCTGCCCGTAGGTCCCTGCACTGTCCATCCGAGCCTAGTTTTGGTAGCTATCGGCTGATTATGTGCGCCTTCCCGGATTTTAAGAGCGATGGCTAATTTCCAATTGTTCGCCCCAATTAAGACGGTTGGTTTGACGTTATGATACGAACGAATAGGTAAGCTGTGAAGATATGGGTACGTACGTCCGACTTCTTCCGCATCTAACGTTTGGTTGGGCAGCTCCAAATTACCGACCGTTCGAACGTCATAAAGCGTATATTGTTGTTCATTGTTAACTCCTGCAATCTTGATTGTTGCTCGTCTACTTAGGTTCTCGCGCCTTATAGTATCGCCAGTCCACTTGAGACATAGTGGATCCTTTTTGCCTTTTATCCCCAGTTTGTCGAATAGATCCTGTTCAATTAAAGTCACAGACGATCCTTCGTCTAGGAACGCATAGGTGCTTATTTCCCTATTCAGTGAACAGCTTGATCGGCATGATGCGAAACAGCGTCCCCTTTCCGTCGTCGTGCGTGTTGACGCTTCTCGATGATTGTTGGATCTGTGATGTGCCGTTATTTAAGGTAGAGGCTGCGCCAGGTTGAATCGATGATCGTTGGTTCTGGGGTGTGCCGTTATTTAAAGTAGAGGCAGCGTCAGATCGACTTTGTGGCCGCTCTCCGGGAGTATGCAGTAGCGGATGATGCATGGCGTTGCAGTTATTCACGTTGCATCTTTTGTCGTTGTAGCACTTTCGCCTGTGCTTTGTCAAACATCGGCGGCACAATCCTTTTTCCTTTACAAGATCCCACCTTCTATTTTGATGCATTTCAAGGAATCGCTCGCATTCCGTTAATTTGTGCTCCTCTCCGCAGAAAACGCACATGCGTTTATCCGTCTTTTCAGCGTGGACGTTGACGGCTGCATTCTTTTTGTTGTTGTACACGGGTGTTACGACAGTTGCCGCTGCTTCTGCCAAGGTCTGAAGCCATTCACTAAACGCCACGACTGCAGGCTCTCGGCCCTTAGGATGCGTCGCCCAGTTGAGCTTGTACTGCGGGGGTAACTTATTCACCAGCTCCCTTACCAGCATAGGGTTGCTCAAATGGTCACTCAAATTGCATGCCTGCATTGTAGCACAAATGTTTCGGACGGTTAATGCGAACTCGATCAGCGTCTCCAGTTTTTCCTTAATTGCCGGGGACTGTCGTACTCTATCCACCATCCTCTCCACGATCAGTTCAGGTCTTCCAAAGTATGTCTTAAGCGTAGCGATAATATCGGGAACAAGGTTTGGCATTAGGAGTCTACTTTTGACCATTTCCAACGCTTTTCCCTTTAAACATGCCTGCAGACGCATCAGATTTTCCGCATGAGAGAATCCACCCATTTCTGTTGTATTTTCATACGCGCTTATGAAGAGGGGCCAGTCTTCCGGATTTCCATCGAATTTAGGAAGCTCTCGTGGAATTATTTGTCTTGCCGCAATTTGTGCGGCCGTCGGTCCTGACGTATGCGTTGTTCCGGTTGAATTAATATTTTCGACATGCGACATCCCGCCTCTCGAAAGTATGGCGTACCTTTTTTTTAAGTACTCGTGACGTAATACATTTTCTTCCTCCAGCATCTGAAGTTCTAATTGTACTTGATCGACAGTCGTATTTTGCAACATATGATTTCTCTCTCTTTGATGTTCGACTGATGGCA
Organism: Chlorops oryzae; assembly: GCA_020466095.1. NCBI lineage: Eukaryota > Metazoa > Arthropoda > Insecta > Diptera > Chloropidae > Chlorops > Chlorops oryzae. The sequence goes on from JAIPUU010000549.1 coordinate 3,774, forward strand.
GGAGTGGGACCGCTTGATTGGGATGTGCAGTCGTCTCACTCGCTCGGTAGTCTGCTGTTTGCGGCCACATCACGTCAGAAGGCATTGTCCACGAGGTTGAAGTCGTCTCTTTCTCCCAACGATTGATATGCTGTCGCCTGATATTCGAATTTGTTAACGGTCCGCCTTGGTTAGCTGTTGTTGTTGCGGCTGCACTCGAGGATTGATTCATAACGGATGCTAAGGCTGCAACGGCCTCCGACGCTACTATTCGCGTCGAATTCTGCATTTCCTTCTGAACTGGTTCACCAACGACAGTACTCGGTGTTGGCGTCGTGCTTCTATGTATGCACAAGTCGCAGTAGAAACTCCTGTTCGCGACGTCGTCGTCGACGCCAACGCACCCATAGTGATACCACCGATCACACGTGTCGCACTGGACCATGTGGTCGGTCTCTCCTACATTGCATTTCCTGCAAATATTTTCGCCGGCGGTTTTTTGCATAGTGTGCAATTAAACGATTATTCGTCTCTTCGGAGATTAGGTCAAACGCGGTAATAGTCTTTAATAGAAGTTTAAGCTTTGTTACCGCTGATTTCGCGGGAGCAATCTACGTCGCGTGTTCACAGAAAAATTTTGGGTTATGCAAATTTACTCTAACTTTATTTATGCGAACGAATCTTTTACAAGATCTTAACAAATGCTTCACAAGCGAAGGCTTTAATAAAATTAGATTTTAACAAGAAAAGAAACTTGATTTCAAATAAGAATTTAACCGTGCTATATTTTTCTTAAACTTCGTATCGCGACGTTTCTCCCTTTTTCTTTTCTCTTCCACTGAGTTAGATCTCGCCTTCACTCGATCCCTCATATCGATAATTTCTCCGATAAGTTCGCTTTGGCTCCGAATGGCGGCAACAACGGGTTTTCAGCAAACTTTAAACTAACGGTCTTCCGTAAATAAAGCATTCTTAGAAATATTTTGGACTCATGTTGAATAATTTCATATCTAGAAGCTGTAAAAAATATCGCGCAATTGAAAAGACCTAGGTTAATTTTCCCCCTTTTTTTGTTCGGTTTACCTATGTATTTTATAATTTAAACAAAACGTGATCTCATAAGTTTTTTACTCTGTTTACATAGACGTTATGTATATGTTTAATATAAACCAAAATGAAGAGTTGTTATGTTTTTTTTTTTTTTGTTATAATAATACTTTGGAATAAAAAATTTTCTATAAGCCCAATTTATAATTTTAATTTCTTACAATAAGAAAAAAATGATTTTATGATGGTACTCAATTTAACGAGAAATTCGATTTAACGAGAAGTGCTGGCAACATTGAGTTCGTTAAATCGGAAATCTCCTGTATTTCAAAAAATTTGAAAAGTGGGCGTGGCAGAAGGGCGGTTTTCAAAAATTGGCTCCTACACCCGAAATTGAAATGGGATTTGAACGAAATTTTCTTCTTATGCTTCCGTTCAATATACTAGCCATAAACCTGTTAGATGATACTGAAGAAATTAAACGGCTGAAAAGATTCCATATTTTAGACTTACCTTATAGAAAATAATATGTAGTATTGTTAAGAAAACATAAATAAGTATTGTATTAGCCTTAATGAAGACTAATCTATGTGAATTTTACGCTTCTTATCACATTTGCTTATTATTATACTTAGATTTAATAGATTGCAAATAAATTGTAAAACAAAAAAAAAAAAAATTATGCTTCCTTTGTAGCCATAAACATCCGCTCCAAAAATTTCTTTGATAGGTCCATTATTAAGGGTACCTGCAGTACTAGGGTCTGTCACAAAAGTTTCAAAACTGCTCCAAAATCTGACTTTCCAAATATTTCAATGTAACTTGGAATTTGAGTGTATATTAAAGCCTCCGATTTATATTCCAAAAAATTTGAAAAGTGGGCGTGGCAAAGGGATGGTTTTTATAAAGAAATTTAACAAAAGTCGGTATATGGGGCCCCTTATGGCCTTAAACACCTCTTGGTATTAAAAATTATTTCAACATGTGTATCTGTGTCGGGTATTCTATTGTCAGGTTCGCCTGACTATGACACCCTTACGTGTTTTATATATTTTTATATATATCGCACCCTTGCTAATAAATCGGCAAAATTCACAATTTTTGTAATCATTTTTTTTTATGTAAGATTTAATTTTTCTGTAAGAAATCCAACACATAGAGAATTAACACTTATATTGACTGAAGCAGCAGTCGATTACGGGTATTATTAAATAAGAAAAAATTTTATTTCTCCTTAGAGTCAAGAGGGATTGAATGATTTTCGAGAAATGCGCAATTTTGAATTGTGCCGATTAAGTAGCAAGGGTGCGATATATTTCTTTAATGTTACGCTCCATCCAAATCGACTCACCCTTCTATGTACCTGTTGCTTAATTTCAATAAAAGTTCAATAAAAAATGTCAAAACATGCCTACCAGCTTTTCTTTGTTCTCCTAATACGTGTAGAAAGTTCCCGCTTCCCTCTGGAAAGTTCCCATTTCTATCTGGTCAACTTTTCAATTCCCAGTGCAACCTGTAGATGACAGAAGTTTAATATTTTTTGCTTTTGTATTTGAGGTAATTAAAAATACAAAACTTTCAAATCTTTTTATTTGGCCCCCCACAAAAATAAAATGTGTTGAAAAAAAATTTTGTTTGTCCCAACGAAATCTTTTTATGTCATTTAAGTGAAAAATAAGACCCCAATTCTAATAAGCTTAGACCAGAGGATTGAAGGTTAATAAAGTAACTAAAAATTCTCATTTTTTGAAGAAACACAAACCAAAAACAACTTTAAAACTTACTCACACAAGCACAGGCACACACCACCCTCTTATTCCCGTTTGAGTAAATAGAAATGCACATTTAAGTACCCAGAACGAAGTTATATTTTCCCAAAACTGTTGCACATTAGTAGATAGCTGCTAAGGACATTTCTTAGATTGATGACATAATGCACTGAATGTGAGTGAAGTTATACTTTACATTGTACTTGTCGGAGGTAGGCACTCATAATTTTATGAATTTATCCACTGAGTAAAATGCTTGCTGACACAGTTATTCAACAAAAACAAGAGAACTCCAAACGGGAGAAATTTTCTCTGCAAGTACTGCTACTACTTAGTTCTTCTTGCACAACGACCAGCAGAAAACTTTTCGATTGCTTAGAAAATAGAAGAAGAATTTCCATACATTTAGCATTGAATGATGTAAGTTCCCATGACGAAATTACATTTCTCAAAATGTGTTTCTTTTTTTAATTGTGTATCAACTTAAACACACTACATATGTATATCATTCGAAAAGAAAAATCTCTGCAACAAAGACGGCGTGACAGACTGTGTAGGTACTGCATTGGAAGAATTTAACTGCTTTAATGGTCATTGAAACGCTTATGATTGAAAAAGCTATTTTTTTTTCAATATGACCATTTCAAAAACCCTTAGACGACTTCGGGCTCAAAAATAATCGATTGAAAAATGGATAAAATTGAAATCTCGTCAATGAATCGCGAAAGTATGAGTAATCACCGATTTAAACGCAATTACATTCCTCATACGCCCTCAGAACGCGTGCCCCAACAATCCACAGATGCCAGTTGCACGGAAAGTACTTTTATAATAAGTCGAGAACTCAGCAAACTTAAGCAAAAATACAAATGAAAATAAAAAAAGGTAAAAAAAAACACACCCACACAAGCTAAAACACTAAGCTTCATTTGAGTAAGCTGCTGAAATTGATTTCCTAAAATAATAATTAAAATAATCAACAAATCGTCTGTCAGGATTTTCAGACATCTTCATTCCAACTCAATTCTCTCTTCCGCTCTTCCTCTCTCTCTCGCTCTCTCTCTCTCTCTCTCTCACCTCTCTCTCTCTCTCTTGCTTTCTGTCTTTCCGTCTTTTCCTTACTAACACATTCAACAACATGCATAAAAGTCAAATTTTTCGAAACATGAAAATTCTTGAAGCTAAAAACTTGAACTGCCATGTTTGTAAATGCTCACACGAAACCCATAAACCCACTAAAGCAAACAAATTGCTACAGTTTAGTGAAATAAATTGCCACAATTTACACGAAACACTCAAAGTATAAGTTTGTTCACTAAGGTTCGAAATATGTGAACGTGTGCCTACGCATGTGTATGGTTTTTTAGAACCCCACGAGGAAATAATCTCCATCTCTTGATGAAGCCATATAAGTGTTGTCATCGATGAAATGTACAAACATATGTAGGTCTGTGCACCATAACTGTAACTGTTTCGATAACATGTCACCTTGGGATATAACTATTTTTTTGGTTTTTAATCAGTCTTCAAGGTTTCAGGGTGCCGGCCCCTCCCATTTCCGATATTCGCCAACTGTGGCAGTATCGCGGATGACGTTATTTCAATATTGTATTTAAAACAATGGTCGGCAAATCATAAGCAAAAGAATTGTTGAAAATGGCGGCATATTTTTTGCATTTTGCATATTTTTTCTTCGTACATTTCGCTGCGAAAAATTATTCTTGTGTATTGCGCTCACAATGCTGTCGTTGTCTCATCAACGGTTGAATGAAAGAGCTTAATCATATCGTCGTTCGAAAGTTATTGTGTTCTATTTCAACAATTGTTCTATGCTTTGCCGACCACTGTTTTAAAATGTCATTCTTTCCGTTTGCAATATTGCCGTTTGTGACTGCAGCGGCGATGTCTCATTGGGTTGGCGCACGTGTGTGCGTGTCCTTCTTCCCATTGCGATGGAAAAGTGTTACACATTAGCATGCATGCATATTTTAGTAACCTAAATTTTGCATGCGTCTGAATTGTTTCCATATACAAAGGATACACATGATCACCTGAAAGTTATTTACGTCAAAAGGTCTGACATGTGGCAAAATGGCAATACTGCAGGTATTACTAAGCCTGAAATGTGTGAAGAGGCAAAGAATTTTGTCATTGAAAAAGTGACTAAATAAATGGCAAGAACAAAGCAAACAACAACAAAAATTGGCGCCAACAAAAAGGCTTTTAAAACACAATGCACAGAAGGAACTAAGCAAAAGTGAAATGAAAATGATAATTCAAGGAAATTGAAGTGCTCGACAAAGAAGTTATTTTTTACTTGATTTTACTTTCTTCTAATTTAGCGAACAGGGACGCTAGGGGTTCTCGTTTAATAATTCAATAATTATGACTACTATTGTTATGATCACTAAACGTTCATGTTGGGAAAACGTCGCCGATTTTTATTTGAAGTCTTTAAAAATCTTATTCGTGCTTAAAACTTTCAGTTTTGCTAAATACTAAATGTGATAAAGTTTCGATTTTCAAGGCCTTTTCAAATCAAAATTATTCCACCATAAAATCACAATCCTGTAAACGCATAACTTTTCTAAACAAATCGTCTAGTGTCACTAAGATTGCTTGAATTCTAATACAGTGGGTAAAGATAGGACAAAGTTTAGACAGAAAAATAATTTTTTGAGCTTAAAATTTTCTCTTAAAGGTCTTAATTTTTTTTTTATCATTCTATCGGTTAGTAGAATAAACGATTGGGGAAAAAAATTAAAATTCAGTTACGAAGGATGAAGATGATCTTGATAAGAAAGTAGACATTTTATAATCATGACTTTAACCATTCCTTATTGGAATCAAATATTTCAATATACCGATTCGGTTTTGGGGACGTGGTCAGTGACTTTAAATGGAAGTATGTATTAATAAAAACATACAATCAAAAAATCAAAGGCAATTCAAAATTTGTTTATACAAAAAGAAAAATTAATTTAATTTGAATTTTTTCTATAAAAATAAACTGTTAAATCTATATTAACAGTTCTATAAGTCGTCTAACAAAGAAAAACACATTTTTTCAAAATTCGTATTTTTTCAAATTTCAAGAGCATACAACATTATAACGATAAATTTGTTGATACATTTTGAAATCTTTTTTAAAATAGGTTTTCATTATTTATTGCGGAATTTTTTCCCTGCAGCCTTTTGAGGTAAAAAAGTCGCTAGTCTGAAATACGGTGGAAGCAATTCGAACTAATTCATGAATTTTTGCCATCGTTCCAATAGGTATTCTCTTGGAGAACAATTTTTCTTCTTCATATGGGTTTTATTTCGATTCAAAACGCTAATAACGACATATAATAGCACTGTTTGAATTTTCAGAAATATAAAAATTATCCATGATAAAAACAGGGCTTATTTGCCAGAACTTTTGTCTTTCCA
>JAIPUU010000550.1:0-19787 GCA_020466095.1 Chlorops oryzae
GCTAGAATTCAGATTGTTCATCCGACTGTCGATTGGACTCAGAGTGAGTTATAGACAATGTTTCATCATTGTAATTCGACGCAAAAACTTGTATTGCGATTAAGGCTAAATCAGAATCATCATTTTTGTTTTTAAATGTGCTGAATTTGCACAATTTTTATATCCAATTATGAATGATATGACAACTTTTTGATATCTTAAGTCTGCTTAGATCAACTTATTTTATCATTCAAAATCATTTGTGAATTTTTTTGATTTTCGTCGGTAACCATTTTCTGCGTACTGTACCGTGTCATTTCACCACGCTTAAACTTTGCATACCAATCAATTTATTTGATTTTCCTGGCAGACCGGAAATATTATCAAGCCAAGTTTTGCTTACGTATTTTTTCAAAAACAGTATTTTATCAAAACGAAATCCTTTTTTCATTTTTTTCACAATCAAAATTGCTTCAAAAAACGCTTACTCACATAAGACTACAGCGTCAAATTTTGAAAATCATTTGAAGGGACTAATAAAAAAATATGCATTTAATACTAACGAATTAGTTCAGAGGGGGATTATCAATGAAATAACGTAACAAAATGTTTATTTTTTTTTAAAAAAATTAAAAAAAATTTTTTAAAATTTGTTTTTTTAAAGAATTTTTGCCTTTTATTTTCTCAAAATCAATTGCATCTTCTAATAAAATAATGTATAGTGCACTTTCAAAATGTTGAACATTTAAATTTAATTCCCCCAACGGTTCTGAATCTGAAACATATCTTTATATATCATACATAAGCCTCCCATCTCATCTGAAATATAAATACAGGAGTGGACAAAATAATTCACTTTACATGATCTTGTTTTCCAAAAACAGGACCTTTATAGGACATTTCAGTTCAATATCCTTATATTTGAACGTTTTTTCTATCAGGTAAATAAAAGTTAAATAGAAAATATGTTAATTCAATTTTCAAACTTTCGACCTCGGAATCGTCTTTGTGCAATTTGACGAAGAAGCTCTGGATAAGCTTTATGGAACTCGTAAAATTTGATGCATTGCATTTTAAAATTTGTTTTTATTGAAATTATGGTTTTAAGTGTTTTTAACTGCGGTACATTTTTTTCCTGCGGCCATATTTGACTTATTACTGAAGAACTTTGCTCGACTTAGCCAGTCGATTCAGGTAGGCAGAGAGTGTACTCAAACATTGCTGCTATTGCTGTGTAGTCGCAGCCTGCAGCGTCCAAAGGATGGAAAATTTCTACCCAACGTTTCGGAACAGGACATATTTCATCCTTCCTTCCATTCTTTGATGTTTCTTTCTGAGCAAAAGATCTTTGCAAAATCACAACTTCAAATTTTAATTAGCAAAATAAGGTATAATACAGGATAAATACAGGGCTTTGAGCAAAAAAGCAGAATCGGCATTTTGCTTTCAAATTACAGGAGTATCCTGTTAGATATAGGATAGACGGGAGCCTTATTAATACATGATGTTGCCAGACGGCCTCAAATTTAAATGTTCCGCCTCAGCTGAAAACACTGGTCAGCAAAAAATTAAGTCGAGAACAAGAACTTTATTATTTGATTTTAATTAGCTGTAGTGTGATGAATCTATAGTTATATTATTTGTTGATAATATCCTTTATTATTTTTTCTTATTTGCTAAGAAACTTATGACTAATTTACATTTTTATATCACAGGGAAAATTTAGATTTATAAAAAGTGGGTTTGCCATTTGCCATAAAAATTTAACAATCCATTTAGTATTACCAAAGATGATCGACTTTAACGAGCTCTATACAAGAAAAACTAAAATAATTTGCACACAACTTAATATTATTTTCTGCCAAAAAACCGAAATTTTTCTTAGATTGATTCCATCACGTCTGGTCGTTGAGCTTATTGGCGTATGTAATGCGTACCGATAACATACGTAGTATAAATCAAAGTTGTCCCACGGTTTCTGTCTATCTGTATTCTTAGATCTTTCAAACTACTCCTCGGATTTGATGCTTTTTGTTTTAATAGATATAGTAATTCAAGAGAAAGGTTTATACATAACATACATATAATTTAAGCATAATACAGTATAAAAGCACTTATACTTATAGTCCTTTTTTGCGCTTAAATTCCAAACGCTGGCTTAACATTGCGATATAGATCAAAGTATTGTACTACACCTTTGTGCACCTTAAAAAGGTATGAAGAAGATTTGGAAGAATCGGAAAACGGATGGTAAGAGAGGGTAAGAGAGGAAGAACAAGATAGGGAGAACCAAATAGGGGGAATGCGGGAGGGAGATGGAGAGGGAGCAGCAGTGGGATGGAGAGAGGGTGGGTGAGAAAGCATAGGAAAGGGATCAACAATTCAAAATACATATGTATATTATTTGTCAGGAAGCTTTACTTGCTTAAATTAATTTTAAGTTAGTGATTTTTGACTCAAATCTTTGTGGGGCAAAGAGTCTGCTAGTTTAATGTTATTGTTATGTATTATTAGTTTATTAGAAGTCAATTTTTTTTCTCTCTGTTCGATGACGTTCAAAGACACATGAATTTCTTTGTAGAAAATACAAATAAAACGTGAGCATAATGTTACGTACTAATCGAAGTCATACACGCCCAAATACTTAAATATGAAAGTGCAACTAGTTTTTAACAAGTGCAAAAGCCACCAGAACTAGTTCTTTTCTATGCCCCTCTCCATATTTCTGTTGAAAATCAGCATAAACTATGTGTATTAGAGCGGTCCAAATGCAAAAAGTGTCTTTGATTCCGCGCGCCACCCCAGAAAATGTGATAGTGGTCACAAAACAAGGAAATAAAAAATTGTATGCCGATCGGAAATTATTTATAGAGTGCCCAAAGAGGTCAAGGTTCGAAAATTTTCTTTTTTTTGCAAATTTTAATCATTAAACCAACTTTACCTACGACAATCTTTAAACATTACCCTTTTTAACACTCTTCTACATCATACCATTCCAAAAAGTACTTGATCAAGTAAATTGACATTAAAAAATAAAGTTATTGGATGAAGAAAGCATAAAAGGCTTTGATATCTGAAAATTGATTTTTATGGCGGTTGTTTTTATATAACTAAAATTTGAAACGCAAGATATAATTTTTTGTTCAAAGTGTGAATACTTCCTTGTAGAAAATAGATTAGCTTTTTTGTAAAACATAAAACAAGAAAATCGATTAACATTAGGCGAACCAAGGACCATTAAAATACAAAATTTTTGGATATTGAAACAAATATTTTCACTTGGAAGCCTTTGGGAGACTTAGAAACAACAATCAACATATATGCAATGCGTATTAAAATATTATACAAAATTATCTTTCAAACGAGCCCAGTACAAAGAACATTCGATCACATTTTGTTATACATATGGGGCATTCCACGCGAAGCGGGCAACGAAAAAAAGGTGATGTTCTGAAAATCGTTCATATTCGGCTCAATTGTACCTCTATGAGATATGAATTAGGGGGCAAAAAATTTTGGCTGAAAATCCGTTAGTTTTGAAAATATAGGCTTCTAAACATTGCCGCACATGAAAATAAGGTTTTGTTTGAATGCAAATATTGTAACTAAATTTTTTTTTCTCAAAAATAAATAGTAGTGATTTGTATAGAAAATTTAACAAATTTTTTAATAATAAGAACAAAATCACAAATATAATTTTTTTTTCAGTGTAAAAGCAGAGATAAAAATTTCAAAGCAAAATCTAAACAACTTAGCCTTTTTTAATTTTTTTTTAAATTTTTTGTATTAAAGCCCAAAATGTTAAGAACATACTGTATAAGTTTAATAATGGGCCCAAAAGTAGTTTGGGAGCTAGAGCACTTAAAGCGTGGAATGCCCCATATCTTGTTGTGTATTTCATCATATGTTAGAAGGCGAGCTTTGAGCAATGTTGTTTTCGTTAAATTCCAGCATCTTGAAATATGACCAATTTTGAATGTGTGCTATCTTAAGCTATTAGAGTAGCTCAGTATGATAAGCAATCGAAAATGTTTCCTTACTGCCAAATAATAAGTCCCGCATCATTACCGCCTTTCTCAGATTGGCATTGGCCCCGTTGAGGACAAGAGAAAAATGTTTCCCAATTCTTCTATGGTAAGTCTATTTCATTTCTGAGATAGAGTTTCACGGCTAAGGTGAAAAAGTTGCCCCTTTTGAAAAAGAGTGGGATTGATAATGGATGGTTTTTCGGTCTAAGAACATTGCGTGTAGCTAGGAAAAGTAGTTCTTAGGTTATGGATATTTGAATGATGAAAAATACTAATTTTCTATCTTTGAGGCCATTGCGCCACCTCTAAACTTTGCTTAATCTTCATAATTTTGCACACGCAAGTTTTTGATAAATACCAAACATTTGAGCCACTGGCAGACAGAATTGGAAAAACTTAATTTGTTCCATACATTTGGCGGCCACCCTAATGTATATGGATTAGAGTGATTTGGGAAGTATTATTTGGAATATCTCAGAGTACATTTTGATGGTAGCTCAGAGCACAAAACTTCAACTCATACTCGTACATAAATATGGGCCAAAGAGTGGAAAAAAAAAATTTTCGGGAAAAATGAAATAAAAAAAAAAAAATAAAAAATTTTTTTTATATCATTCACAACAAACATGACCAAAGAAGTCCAAAAATAAAAAGGCAACAAAACAGAAAAATATTGGTCAAACTTAAAAAGCAAAAATTTTTTAAATTAATTGTATGAAGCTGTGAAATTTATTTAAAATAAACAAAAATTAATTTTCTGCCTGTAGCAAAAAGTTTTGGAGCCCCCCTTTCCCAAATCCTGGATCCGCCACTGACATGTAATGTACTCGAAAATCGCCCAAAGTTAAAAATAAAAGTGGCAATGCATTTCACCACAGCAGAGCTAAAGGTAGAAACACTCACGCACTGCGCCGAAGTGCCATCTGTCACATAGAAATCAAAATGTATGAAAGCAGACACTCAAAAAATTAACATGGCATAGCATGGCATAGCGTTCGAAAGATTTTAGATTTCTATGCTTATTTGACAGCTGTAGTGTTGCCATTGTTTGGAGACTTGCATTTTGACTTGCATTGTTTGGAGAGCTGCCCTTACTAGTTCATTTCGATATTATTTTGCTGTGCGTCACTGTTTACTACAAATTTTCTCTATGCCATGCCATGCTATGCCATGCCATGCTATGCCATGCGTCGCAGTGCGTGAGTGTTTCTACCTTAAGCGAACCCGACACGGTACTGAATAGCCTACTGAATTCATACGTACGTGTTCAGTATGTTTGCGTCGACACGTTACTGAATTCAGCCATTCAATACGGAAAATCAAAACGATTTGGATTTTGCTTACTGAATCGCTTCCGTCGTTGTGAGACGCATACACATTTATTTCACTAACACACATATAGCATTCAGTACGGAATTCAGTACCGTGTCGGGTTCGCTTTAAAGATTTCGCTGCCATAGCATGCTTCTCTTTTCCTCGTGCTATATGGATATGTTGAAGCAGCGTAGCTCTAACACATTGCAGGGATTAGGAAGAAGAAGAGTTAGACCTAGACTCAGTGTTCGGACTACGAAAATCCCATTTCGTACTAGAAGACCACAAAAATGGGAGTAGAAATGAATTTTTGGGTAGTAAATTGGAATTCTCTTATTTTCGCACAAAACAAAAAAAAAAAAAGGTGAACAATTTATTTGAAGCAAACATTTATAACTTACATTTACATATTACTGACATTTTTTTATCTCCATCAGTCAAGATTTAGATACAGAGACATCTGTATGGAAAACAACCATTTGTTTGCGAACGAGGGAACACAAAAAAACTCGTTCTCATTACGTCTAAATCGTGACATAGACAAAATTATTTTGAGTTTGGCGAAGTGAAAAAATCGGAGTAGATTTCAGGTATAGGGTAGTGGCGGAGTAGATTTCAAAAATTTTACAAAAACGGAGTAGATTTACTCCGATCGGAGTATAGTCCGAACCCTGCCTACACTCCTACATGGTTTGGCATGAATGCTTCTGAAGGTAAGACCTATATATGTATGTCGCTCGTCTTCGCAAAATGAAAAGCGAATTTGTATATTATGAACCTCTTTTTTTGAGGAGGTTCAAATGACTGCAAAAGAATAATTACAATTTCAACACATTCCTATTATAAAATAATTCAAGAGTTTTATTTTGTATCACCTCTTCTTCCATTTCGCGCAACAAGCTGTTTGGGCTGGGGTTGCCTTGAATTAAATTTTATTTCGTACTTTTCTCGCCAGTGCTGCAGCTAATTCATCATAAATTCAGAATATATCTCTGCATTTAGCAGGCCCTAAATGCATTTAAATACACGGATAAATGCAGAAGTTGGATCTAAATCTAGATCTAGCTGCTAGTCTGAAAAGGCTATAAGAAGCTTTCACAAAACATTACATCCCTTCTACTTTAGTCCTGTCTGTGATGTTGATGTTTTAAGACGCATCAACAGAATCAGTTCTAATGCGGTAGGCGTGAATTTCGCACTTCTCAAAAATCATTAAATCCCTCTTGACTCTAAGGATAAATAATATTTTTTTTTAAATTTATATTAATCTCAAACGACTGCTGCATCAGTCAATATAAGGGTAAATTTTCTAGGTGTGGGTTTCTTCCCGAAAAATGCAATCGAACATAAAAAAATTGATTTAAAAACTTTTTAATTGTGCCGACTTATTAGCAAGAGTGCGATATATGGATTCACCACGAGTACTTTTCCAAATATGTGGAAAGTAGGTCAAGCCATGCCTCTTGCCAAAAAATCTCCCGCAGTAGCGGTTGAGGATTATGCACTTACCTATCACTATCTTGCAATATCTTTCAAAATTATCCGAAATGCTGATGGCAGAGCAGATTCGGAGTCCTTTTATTAATTACAGCCTTCTATCTCCTATCTTTAGTCTGGCTTTCGTTCTGGTCATAGTTAACTATAGTTAACTATAGTATAGTATACTATATATAGTATAGCAGTGGCGTAGGTAAGGGGGGAGGGGGGGGGGGGGGTGGAAAGGGGATTTATCCCCCTCCCCCTTTGCCGCATAAAATGTGAAAGAAATGAATGTGTTTTAATTTCGGTATATATGCACGAAGTAAAAACCACGATTGTTGCGTGTGAGTTTTTTAGAATCATATTTGTTTGCGTCCCCATGTGCCCATGTGTACCCTGCATAAGGGTGCCCTTTTAGATCTATGCTTGCGAATAATAATCGAATTCGAGCATTACATTTAAGCGAACACAGCGCTGCCATGAGTTTTTTTTTTAAATGGGAAAATATGAAAAACGAAAAAGCTAAAATAGCCAAAAAAAAACTTATGACCAAAATACCAACCTCTTACTTATCAAATATTTTTACATTTATGTATTTTAAAATCATAAAAAAGTTTCCCTTACTAAATTACCCCTTAATAATAATAATAATAATAATAATAATATGGAGCGTGAATCTGCCCAAAGGCTAGCACTGCGGCCCAAGTTAAGGAGTTAAAAGAGAGGTTCTCTAACCATAAAAATGTGTTATCAGGATTTCAAGGACTGTTTGATGATAGCTTGTCTAACACAGATTTGGAGAAAACTATAAAATTTTACGAGGAATTTTTTCCTTGCTCATCATCAGCTGTAATGGCGGAAGTTATGATTTGGAGGCAATATCTAAGTCGTAAACAAATCTCGCCGAAAAATGCTATTGATGCTATAGATGTTTGTCCAAAAGAAACCTTTCCAGCCACTTTTCTTCTGCTTAAAATTATAGCAACGCTGCCAGTATCAACCAGTACAGCCGAAAGGACATTTTCATGCTTAAAGCGCATTAAAACTTATTTAAGGAACTTAATTGGACAGGTATATTATAACTTTTTCTCTAGGTTTTTTGTTTAAATCAGCCATTTCAATTAATTTGAGAATCGGCTCAATGGCCTGGCAGCTTTGGCCTTACACAAAAATGTACCTATATGTGCAGATGAAGTTCTTGATGAACTTTCAAAAAAACCAAGGCGGCTTAATTTCATTCTTTGATTTAAAATGTGGTTCAACCGGCATGAAATGCCAACATAATTCTGTGATACAATGAAATTTGAAATAATATACCTTGTATTAGTTTGAGTTTTTATTGAGTTTTTCAAAACTTATTAATATTTTTATTCTCCCCCCTTTTCAAAATCCTACCTACGCCACTGTAGTATAGTTAACTATATAGCAATTGCTCTTCTGCGGTAATGAGAGTTATAAATGATTTACGTGAATCATACGATATGGGGCATTTATCCATCCTCACTCTGCTGGATTTTTCTAAAGCCGTTGATTGTGTGAACCACTAAATTTTGATTGAGAAACTCGGAAACCCTTACGATTTCAATAAGCATGCCTTAATGCTGCTTACGAGCTACCTAACTGGGCGTCTCCAGTGAGTTGTAGTTAAGGGAAACTACATCAGCTTTAAGGAAGTTGAATGTGACGTCCCTTAAGGCTCAGTTCTCCGTCCGTTACTTTTTACTATATTTATCAATGACATTTTCGCAGTGGTTAAAAGTTCTACAATTCATGCATATGCGGATGATGCCCAAATATACATGTCACGCAGAGTGGGACTTATCGAAGACCTGTGCTACCGATTAGTCGACAACCTCTAGAACTTGAATGATTGGGCTAAACGCAATTGTTTAATTTTAAATCCTCTTAAATGCTCTGTTCTGCCAATCTGTAAGTTTAAGTTGGATATGCGATCGACTTCTCCCAAATATCATGGTAATATATATAAACTTTATAATGGACAATAGTCAGTCAATCCGTAAAAATTGCTCTGATGAGACCCCAGACGGCAGGTCGAAACGTACGTCAGCAAATAGTCGCTTATGGATGATTTTCTCAAGCATCGCTTGAAAATAAATTTTCACATTAATAAATTAATTATTGTTCTTCTAGAATAAAAACTTTCGTTGCAGAAAAGAGTCTCCGAATAAGGGACCCAAAAATGCAACAAAAATAGGAATCTGTTGATTCGCTATCAAAGAAAAAGAAAAGTTCAGCTCATATACTTTCACAGTTAAAATTGCAAAAACAACTCTATGTATGCATATGCATTAGGCTTATGACTATTTTTTAGAATCATTTTTACATGGTAACACACGATAGATAACGTTGTAAAAATAACATTTGAAATAGTTTTGGAGGCTTTGATGACAAAAACCTTCCCCACCGCAAGCAATGAAGTTGTTCTAGGAGTAAAATTTTAGTGTTTTTCCGACTTAACTTTCGAAGCAGGCATTTTAGGTAGGTGAAATGTCATCAAAGCCTCCAAAATTATTTCAAATGTTATTTTTACAACATTATCTATCGTGTGGTAACATGTAAAAATGATTCTAAAAAATAGTCATAAGCATAATATGCATACAACAAACTTAAAAAAAATTTGGGTTTTTGATAAATCACTCTTTAAGCTAAGCAAGACCATATTAATAACGTTGTGAGCAAAATATTTTATGTGCTAAGCAATCTAAAGACTGTCCCAGAAAAAACTGTCCTTTTGTTTTTTTTTATTGCAAAAAAAACAATGTGTAAAATATACATTATTTTATATAATTTATTTGTGTAACTTTCAGATTGTGCTGCAAGGTAATAACTCGTCTTATAAAGAGTTCCTTTATACAGGGTGTCCCGTAAGGAAGTACATTCCTTTACAGGGGTGGTAGAGGAGTCCAAGATGAACAAAAAATCGTGAGTGAGGTGGGGGTCCCAAATGCACCCCTGAGGAGTTATAGGGCCTTAAAGTTTTTTGGCACTAAGTCCAGAAAAAACAATTCTCCCACGCTAGTGGCTTACTGTAGAAAGAAAAATGTTATGCGGTTTGGAAGCCAATTGTACAGGCTTTTGGGAAAAATTGAATTGATGGTCAAAATTGCAGTTATTGTGTGAAAAATAAACGCTCAAAGTAAAAAATTCTGAAAAACTTTTAAATTATTTTACTTTGGGAGCCATTTTGGTATGGAAAAGGTCCAATTAAAATATGCTTTTTTAATTTTTTTTTAAATCTTCGATCAATTTACTTCAAATCTGTGGTACATTTGTTATACCTTATTTGCGGTTTAACCATCGAAAAAATGGGATTTAAAAACGAACTTCAACTTTTTTGTATGTGATAAAATTCTTAAAAGAGCAATCTTTGGCTTACAATGGCCAGCCAGCAATGTCTTATTTAAGACAAATTTTGGTTTAAAATTATACGTAATGTAACTGGAAAAATTGGTAATTTTTTGCTGAGATTATTTAAATTGATTTTAAACAAAGTTCAAGTTCGTTTTTAAATCCTATTTTTCCTGAGGTTAAACCGCAAATAAGGTATAACAAATGTTCCACAGATTTGAAGTAAATTGATCGAAGATTTAAAAAAAAATTAAAAAAGCATATGTTAATTGGACCTTTTCCATACCAAAATGGCTCCCAAAGTAAAATAATTTAAAAGTTTTTCAAAATTTTTTACTTTGAGCGTTTATTTTTCACACAATAACTGCAATTTTGACCATCAATTCAATTTTGCCCTAAAGCCTGTGCAATTGGCTTTCAAACCGCATAACATTTTTCTTTCTACAGTAAGCCACTAGCGTGGGAGAATTGTTTTTCTGGAGTTAGTGCCAAAAAACTTTAAGGCCCTATAACTCCTCAGGGGTGCATTTGGGACCCCCCCCCTCACATACGATTTTTTGTTCATCTTGGACTTCCCTACCACCCCTGTTAAGGAATGTACTACCTAACGGGACACCCTGTATAAAACTTCAATCATGACTTCTACATTTGTCATATTAATATCTTCTTCGAAAATTATTCTATTAAAGTATTCTTTTTCTGTTAAATTTTGTCTTTCGGAGGAATTAATATTGATAAATGGGTCGAATGATTCCTCTCTATCAAGCAAAAATTTTGAGAATTTCAAAGAAAATTTCATTGATATTGACACGCATGGATTAAGTCTCGAAGTGATATTATTGAAGTATTGTTTTAGCTCTTTATGCTTTGCCTCAAATCTCATGCAAGAAAGAAATTTTAATGGCCCACATTTTTTTATTGCTGTGTGGTAGTGCACCATAAAATGGTGTTTTGGTTTCAATGTACCATATAAATTTATATATAATGAATGATGCTTTTTTACTAGATATTGTAAGGCTAACAAATCTTGTACTTCGTATTGAGATTTAGAGATACAATCAATTATTTCTAATAAAATAGTTAATAAATTCCAATGCTTATTGTTTACAGGAACAAGGTCACCTATCATCAAAGGTAAAAAGTGAACAAAAGTTGCCATTTCACTAGCCGTCATTTTCAAATTATAGGTCCTTAACCTGTTTTCTTCGATATCTGGTGAACTATTTCCGATTTTTATTTCCCCGTATTGGAAAAATTTCTTTCTGTTGTTGACTTGTTCGAGAGAAATGATTTTATCGTCTATTAAAGCCATTAATACATTGCATACATCATAAATACAAACTCCCTAGTAAATGTCGTGCATAATATCGAGGGAAAAGTATAAATCCCGTCATAGGTAGTTTTGGTTTGCCAATAGTTCTATCGATATTATACACCGAGAGAAATAAGAACAGTTAAATCAACTACTTAGAACAGTCAAAGTAAGAGTGGTCAAATTAACTGTATTCCGCGTTAAATGCACTGAAAAAGGCAGTCAAATGAACAGTTGAAAAACAGTTACTTTTTATGTTCAAATTCACTTAGACGTATAAGTTCGCATTCTGATCAACCGCCTCCGGAGTTTTCGATAGGTCAGTTGTTTAAGCTGTGACTCGACCATCGTGAGCTTCGGGGTTCTATCCCTGCTGGCGACGGGAATTTTTCTGGATTTTTTTTTTTTTTAATTACAGTTTTTTTTTTGTTCAGAGTGTAGTTGTTTTGGAAGACAAAAATTTTCTCCTAAATTTTTAAGGTTTTAATTTATTTAATTTTTTTTTAATGGTTCATTTTCAAGCAAAAAATTTTGGGAGTGAAACAATTCCTTAAGCACGTTCCCCAAAACTTGAGCAACCATAAGCTCAAGTGAGCATTTTGACCATTAAATTAAATTCGTTCGTTTAGCGTAATGGTTAAGACGTCCGCCCAGCAAAGTGGAGGTGAAGTGGAGGTCAGCGGTTCAAGGCTCGGCCGAGGCGAGAAAATTTTAAAGAGATGAAAGAGAAAAAGATTTAAATAGAAACAAATAAAAACAAGTAAAGAAGTTTACATCGGCTAAGCCGATTGCACACATACCTTTTCCTCAGCCTGAAATATGTTAAAACATTACCTTAACGAAAATTCCTGCCGTTCCTAGCTTGGATATCTATTTATACCTTCTAAGACTCGAGATTATTATTAAGCACAAAATTTTCGCGGATGGTGAGCATGGTCAAATTTTAACCGTTAGAGGACATTTTGTCTAGCTGCGAAATACTCAATTCAAAATAGTGAAAATAAATTTTTTGCGAATTTCGCGAATGGTGGTCATGGTCAAAATTTAACCGTTAGAGGACATTTTGTCTAGCTGCGAAAACCTCAATTCAAAATAGTGAAAATAAAATTTTTGCGAATTTCGCGGATGGTGGTCTTGATCAAATTTTAACCCTTAGAGGACATTTTGTTTAGCTGCGAAATACTCAATTAAAAATAGTGAAAATCAAATTTTCGCGAATTTCGCGGATGGTGGTCTTGATCAAATTTTAACCCTTAGAGGAAATTTAGTTTAGCTGCGAAATACTCACTTCAAAATAGTGAAAATCAAATTTTCGCAAATTTCGCGGATGGTGGTCTTGATCAAATTTTAACCCTTAGAGGACATTTTGTTTAGCTGCGAAATACTCAATTCAAAATAGTGAAAATCAATTTTTGCGAATTTCAAGAATGGTGGTCATGGTCAAATTTTAACCCTTAGCGGTCATTTCGTTTAGCTGCGAAATACTCAATTCAAAATAGTGAAAGTAAAATTTTCGCGAATTTCGCGGATGGTGGTCTGGATCAAATTTTAACCCTTAGAGGACATTTTGTTTAGCTGCGAAATACTCAATTCAAAATAGTGAAAATCAATTTTTGCGAATTTCGCGAAATGTGGTCATGGTCAAAATTTATCCATAATGGACGACTTTATTTGGCTTCAAAATACACAATCAGAAGAAGCAAAAAAATAATTTTTGTATTCAGATATGAGAATAAGAGAAAGAGTGTTTTTTTCTATTGTGTAGGATGATGACCATAGTTATAGCGATGTCGCAATTTTTTTTCAGCGAAAGCTTAGGTCTACATAGTAGCTATACACTCACCAAATTTCAATAAGCTGGGATGTATAGTAAAAAAGTTATCCAGGAAAAACGTTAAAAATCGTGATTTTTGAAACTTCTGAACCACTTCCCACGACCCAAGAAGGGACTACGAAAAAAATTTGTATGCAGTTTTTCGGACATTTACCTGGTTGAAGTCCATGCCAAATTTCAATATGATATCTTTCATGGCTTAGGAGTAAATTACGAAAAACTAAAGTGTGACCGACAGACAGACAGACAGACAGACAGACAGGACAGACAGACAGACAGACAGACAGACAGACAGACAGACAGACAGACAGACAGACAGACATGGCTAGATCGATTCCTCTTGTCACCCTGATCAAGAATATATATATATGTCTATATCTACCGCAACTCCTTTGGTATGTTACATACACCGTGCCAAACTTAATATACCCTTTCCTTCGGAAAAGGTATAAAAAGTTGGCAGTTATGGAACTGCCCGTTGGAAGTGAAAACATAGAATGTGTATTGAAGTTTGAAATGCATAATATTTGATTTAAAATTATTAAAATCAATCTGGATTTTTACATTTAATGAGACTCAGAGAAACAATTACACAAGTTTACAAATAAAGGCCAACTTTTGGACCAGAAAAACTGGATAGCGACCCTATAGGAATTTTTCGTGCTGATTCCGAATCTGGTACCCGTTTTTCTCTATCACGTCAAGTTTTTGAGAAATCGTTAAATAACGGTTTTTGACATTTTTACCTATAGTCTATGTCAATAATGAGGTCGTAGACCCTATATGCCTTAACCGATTTCAAAATTTTTGGTACTCATATGAAAGAGGAATGACAACGCAACATATCCTTTATACACAAATTTGGAATTGATTCAGTAACTTGGAAGCTATAGGGCAAAAAACGCGATGCTGATTTCCAATTTTTAGCGATTTTGTTTAAAAACTTGAAATTCAAATGGTTATAATTTCCGAACCAAGGCTGGTATTCCAGGTCTTAATACTTTGAATGAAAGAACAATCAATTGAAAAAGTTTTGAGCCTAAAACAAAAAAAATCCGTTGCGTCGTTCTAATTTTATGAGGATTTTCGCTGAAAATGACAAAAACGAATTTTTATTTTTGGTATATTCTTCGCTCGTTCATATGTATATTTCAGTTCGAATTGTGTATGTTGGTAAAACTGGCTTAAAAAACATAAAACTTAAATTCGATTTTAAACCTATCTTTAAAGCTAAAACCAATTTAAACTTTAAAAATGAACAGAATTTGAACTGAGCCTTTTGTATTGTTTACTATCTGTTTCGCGTATAAGGGACCAGCAATAGTCACTCAACATTCCTTCATCCCAAAAGCCCTTATAATTTTTTTCAATCCTCTGTAGGTCCTGGTAAATGCGTTCTCCTTGTTCGTCGCTAGTTTTGCCCAAGTTTTCGGGGAAGAAATCCAAATGTGAGTGGAGAAAATGTATTTTTAGTGACATCCGAACTCCCATTTTTCGATAATTTTTCAAGAGTCCTCCAACTATTTTTATGTAGTTGTCGCTTTTTTTATTTCCCAAAAAATTTCCCACAACGTCTTTAAATGATGACCAAGCAGCTGCTTCTATAGGTGACAGATGTTTCGAAAAGTGTTCATCACGCATGATTTTTCTGATGTCTGGTCCAATAAAAACACCTTCTTTAATTTTGGCATAGGAAATTTTCGGAAAAAATTTAATCAAATATTGGAAGGCTGGTCCATCTCGCTGCAGCGCCTTTACGAAATTTTTGAATAGACCCAGCAGTTGAGTGACTATTGCTGGTCCCTTATACGCGAAACAGATAGTAAACAATACAAAAGGCTCAGTTCAAATTCTGTTCATTTTTAAAGTTTAAATTGGTTTTAGCTTTAAAGATAGGTTTAAAATAGAATTTAAGTTTTATGTTTTTTAAGCCAGTTTTACCAACATACACAATTCGAACTGAAATATACATATGAACGAGCGAAGAATATACCAAAAATAAAAATTCGTTTTTGTCATTTTCAGCGAAAATCCTCATATAATTAGAACGACGCAACGGATTTTTTTTGTTTTAGGCTCAAAACTTTTTCAATTGATTGTTCTTTCATTCAAAGTATTAAGACTTGGAATACCAGCCTTGGTTCGGAAATTATAACCATTTGAATTTCTAGTTTTTAAACAAAATCGCTAAAAATTGGAAATCAGCATCGCGTTTTTTGCCCTATAGCTTCCAAGTTACTGAATCAATTCCAAATTTGTGTATAAAGGATATGTTGCGTTGTCATTCCTCTTTCATATGAGTACCAAAAACTTTGAAATCGGTTAAGGCATATTGGGTCTACGACCTCATTATTGACATAGACTATAGGTAAAAATGTCAAAAACCGTTATTTAACGATTTCTCAAAAACTTGACGTGATAGAGAAAAACGGGTACCAGATTCGGAATCAGCACGAAAAATTCCTATAGGGTCGCTATCCAGTTTCTTTGGTCCAAAACCTTGTATACCTGTGTTATCCGAGGACACCGGAGATACAATATGTACAATACAATATGTTGCATACCCAGTGACAATACTAAGAATCACAACGTCGAGCTTTCGTTTTCTATTAGTACCCAGCGGCCAAAGTGCTGCTTACAGAAGCGATGAACCGTCCCAGCGGCCAACAATGCCTACCGCCTACAACCGCCTACCACATGTTCAATTTCGGTGCTATGATTCGATGTGTACATAAGGGAACGTGTCCAAACTACGTGAACCATTTTTTACTACTTTTTACCCCCCTCCCCCCCTCGGTGACAATCCGTAGAATAATTTAAGTGACCAATTTGTCCAAGTGTAGTACTTTCAGGACCCCCCTTCCCCCCCCTAAAAGGGTCACGTAGTTTGGACACGTTCCCTAAAAACGTTCATAGGAAAAGTGCATAGCGCATTGAGATATCCTGAGCATTTAAAAATTATATGTAAACACATTGGCATGACTATGTCGCTCCACCTCGCAGACACTCTCATGCTGAGCATATCACCGAGGCGTCCGCAATGAAAGACGCTTGGACTTGTTCACCGCCGACACTGTATGCTGCTGGGAACATACATACACGCATTATTGAGCAGATATGACTCATGGCTGCCACAGTTGGCGTTTTAACGCAAAACTGACACTATATTTTACAGTCGGCGGTGTGGCTCGTTTTCATTGTATTTGGCTCTTTTTTGGCTTTATTACGCCACGACAAAAATTACTCAGTGACCAATTCAAAGCAAAAAATTTTCGGTGCAAACACTCAAAATAATTTAGATTTAGCGGACCTAATCCACATCACAAAATTTTTGTTTTACAATATACATACATATATACATGTAATATAAGTGTTGGACCCTTTTAATTCCCATTGGCTCTTTTTGAATCGCTGTGGCACTTTTATATCTTTTTAAATGGCAACCGTTTGCATACTCTCTTTGCGCTGTAGTGAGAAAGAAGATCGAATGAACTGAGAGAACCGAAGTCAAAGTGAGAAACCAAGAGCGAGTTGAATCAAATCCCAGTCGGAATATGCAATGTTTAGCTATTACTATTTTTGCAATAGTTTCTATGCGGAATTTGTCGTTCAAAATTATAATTGCGATGTCATAAAAATGAATGATAGCTATCGTAGAATTTGTTTTTAACCACTCACGAATTTTTAAGACGTAATATTTTTCCTTTGTCATCAATGAATTTCCAAAAGAAGATATTCATGGAATATCAAATTGCCGACTGGGGTGTTACGTCGACGAATCACATAAAACTTTTTAGGAATGCTTCTCACTGAAAGCTACGCACACTAATATAGCCGAGATATTCGTACACGACGAGCGTGACGGTTACAACATATACAAATGCATTTTGAACTTAAAGATTTGCTCCCTGCTCAACGCGCCTATAGAAGTTTTCACTTCAAAAATTGTCTATTTCATTAGCTATGGTCTGCGCATCCATTGCTCTTAGCTCTACAAATCCCAAGAACTCTTCACGAACAATAATTTGCTCCTCGTCGAAAAACCTTACGCCAATGGAAAGCTGTTCCTTACCACTTATGTCAGCACTTTCGTCAGCCAGAATGCTGTATGCTTTTGCTTTCTTTATATCTTTTACAATATGATTTTTAACTATTTCAGCACATATTGCAATTAAATCGTTTTGGATTTTCGGAGATGTGTACGTTGCGTTTTTCTTCATATTTGAAAAATGATTTTGTAGCTCTGAATTTCCACTTTTAGAGCTTAGCTTCAGTAAATCCATAAAAACACCTAAAATCGTAAAAGAAGATGTTCGAAATTATTGTAGTTTAGTTTCAATCAATGATCGTTCGAAACTTTTTTACCTGAAGAACAACTCGCAGTGTTATTTTTTCCTTGTAGAGGTAGATCGTGAGTGGAGCAAAGCAGTATCGCCGATACAATAGAAGATAATACTTTCTTATTTTGTGCGATAATTTTATCTCGGCCAGTAACAATTGCGCAGTCAATAGGCAAATCATTCAAACAAGAACGCGCAGCTTCTGTTGCCGCTTTATGCCATTGATTGGTACTATGCTTGTTACAATATTCATGAATATTCTTATATCGAGTAAACGGTTTAAATATAAAAGATCCCAATACACCTGTGGGAT
Organism: Chlorops oryzae; assembly: GCA_020466095.1. Lineage (NCBI taxonomy): Eukaryota > Metazoa > Arthropoda > Insecta > Diptera > Chloropidae > Chlorops > Chlorops oryzae. The sequence goes on from JAIPUU010000550.1 coordinate 17,969, forward strand.
TTTTAGGGGGGAAAAGCACACAATACAAGCAAAGGGCTCCCTTTACTTTTGCCGAATATGCGAGCCACGGCGAATATATCTGCAAATAGTTTTGCTTAAATTTCCTTGTTGAATGAACGTCTGCGCTAAAGTTATATGATGGTGGTGGTGTCCAGCAGTTTGCTAAAATTTCTTTCTTCTGGCTTTGGTTCAATGTACTTGAAATTCCAAGCCACTTGCCAAGATCATATTCAGGTGCATGTACCTCTGCTTGAGAGGACAATGGAGGTGAAGAAACTGGGGGTTCTGGCACGAAGCTTTCATCACTTGATGGCTTTTTCTTTTTATCGGCTGAATAACGGAATACATAAAGTTGTACGCAAAAGACGAAATCCATTGTTTTCACTTACCAACAAAGAATTTCCTAATATCCATTTTTTTAAATCTATTTGTTTACGCAGATTTGTGGCTTTCGATACCGTGTAAGCAATGTTAGTAATAAAAAGATTATATTTAAAATTTGTCGTTGTGCGGTACGATTTGTGCGTCTAAGTTTGAAATAGTGATTTGGCAAGCAGTGGTGCCACCCTTGAAATTTATTTTTTCCTGAAAATAAAATAAAAATACCCTAGAAACGCTGTTTTTAAAAAAATGCCCCCTAAATTTTTATAGTAGAAGACATTTTGCAAAATATGTATAAAAATCTGTTTGCAAAATGTGCGTACGTGAAATAGCAACTGCATCGCAGGAAAAATGGTTAAAACAAACAACATATAATAGAATATGCATGAAAAATGTTGATTGTTTGATAACATAAGTAGAAATCAAAATTTCTAATGTCAGGAATGTCTCTTTTATATTGAGTTCACTACATATAATGAAGAGGTAAGCTTGTGCTGGCTTCTTTTTTAAGAGGAAATATCAACACTATATAAAGGATCCAAAACAAATCAGCCCATTAGGAAATATCATAACAATTAATTTGGCCGTTTTACTAATATAATATAGGTGGCAGCACTGTTGGCAAGTATCGAGTACCCAATACTATTGATTCGATTGGTGCGGTTCCGTACAAGCATCTTCACATTTTTTTAATGTCGCCGAGACAATTTCTATAATGTGGACACGAAAGAGACACCAAAAGAAAATTCGAAGGCGAGTCTCCGGCGACAGTCGCCTAGTATGTAACAGGTCAAGGTATGCTTAATTTACACCATTCGATGGGAATCTCCGTACTACTCAATACTTGTAAACATAGTAGCACTGTTTGCTAAAAGAATTTTGAAACGAGGAGGACAAAGATGAAACAATAACGAAGCGAGCTATAAAATTTTTTTCCAAAAATGATGAGAAGGCCATGTGCCATTTAATTTAAGTAGATTTACTTAAAATCTGTCAAACTGTATGAGCGCACCTAAAACTGAACTTTGTAAAATTCATGTAATTTACTCTGAATCAGCTGATTTTTATGTGTCAAACGTACTTCTTACTTTAAACACACAATTAAGACAATGAAATCGATGTGTAAACTTTGTACACGAAGCTCCGTACAAAATTTCACAGCTGTCAGAAAAATTACTTACTTCACTCAAGTTACACGGTCTACCTACATGTGCTGATTAGCCCTTAAGTAAAAAGTTTTTAAATTTTCTGAAAAAGTATTGGGTATCCATCGATACTGAAAAGTATCGAAAGCCCACATCACTTGCATGAACTAGTTCAAATGAACTATTCACTTACACTGCCGCCACACGTTCAATATTTTGCTTTCAAGTTGAAGACAAATTTCATTAGAAAATTATAAACAATGCCGCGAAATTAATTTATGATCCTTGAAAAA
>JAIPUU010000447.1:0-32076 GCA_020466095.1 Chlorops oryzae
ATCTACCACATTTAATTATTTTTAAAAATTTTCTACCGAAATTGTAGAATTCAACCTGCCCGGCAGCCGTGGTTGCATGCACCGTTGCCAAGTTTTTGTGGGCAAATTCCCGTTTTTTGCTCCAAGCACAATGTTTTTCCCATTTTTATTTTATATTTTCCTCGTTTTTTCCCGATTTGCAATAACTAGCGTAAACTTCTGGTTTATCTAACATATCTTTATTTTGTTGAATATTATTAACCCTCTAACCGGTAAGGGTGCATCTGAGAACCCTTTACATAATTGCGTTATTAAGTACGAAGGTGTATCAAAATTATATAGGAATTAGTATGCATCTGTTCGCCATACCTTACTTGATATCTCTTTCTCAGAAGTTTTTGACGTGTAACGGAAAGTTTGGCTTGTAAAGTCATTCCAGTGTGTGCTTTCGTGAATAAAGCACGATTTTTTGTTAAAAAAAAAAACATATTTTTTAGTGTCGTGTATTCGCGGAAACAATAATTTTTACGTTTTGGGAATTTTTGCTAGCTTAAGGTAAGTATATATAAATATAAATACATTTTTCAAAGTTTTGTTCGAAAAAAGTTTTTTTTGTGCGCGAAATTTTATAAAATATAAGGGTGCATCAATGCACCCATGTCGGGTAACGTAAACTTTTTTACCCTATTTATATTGTAAATATGAGATTCTCTTTTTGTTTTTTGTATTTTATAATGACTATAATGACCATCATCAACAAGCCGATCATCTTCACCCACGATTACACGCCAATCATCCACTACACAAGCAGAAGGAGGGGCAGGTGTTTCAATAGTTGGAAGAAGAGTGGTTCATCCTGTAGCTGATATTCGCTATGACGGTATGGATCATTTCCCAATTTTCTACAAAAATCGCCTCAAGTGCCAATATTGTAGCGAACCAAAAAAAAAACACAAACTTTCTGTGTTTGCCAAAAATGCAGTATTGCTCTGTGTTGTAATACCAACAAAAAATTGTTTTTTGGAATATCACACAAAAAAGAATTAGTTTTACCGAGATTCATTATTAATTTAACCTTTTTCGTAATAAAATACATTAAAAAAAGAATTTTGTACCTTCTATACCTATCTTCTTTTTTATACTTAAACCGCTAAGAGTGCATCTGAGCACCCTTCACCTTTTCTCACCTGGCGGCTAAACGGTAAGTCAAATTGAAAAAATAATGATGTCATTGTGTTTTTCAGGCTCAAATTAGCCCAAAAAAATTATTCCGACTCTTTTTATCAACTATTTCAAAAAAGTGGTTAGAGGGTTAATACGAAATGTGCACATAACAACAAAAAATATTCTTAGCAAACATAATTTGTATTTCCGTTACTGTTGCTTTGACCAAGTTTTCTAAGTTAGTGTGTAATAGGTGCGGGTTTTTTGGTCGGAAAATTTGAGGCAGTTCAAAATCTCAACCTCTTTTTCCTCCTAGGCGTTTCGACAAAGTAGCTTTGTAGTCTACCTCAGGGAGTCTATTTTTATTGAAAATTTTTTTCACATTTTTTAAAAAGATTTACGATTAAAATTTAAAATTGTTTATATTTTTAAATAACATCATTTCTTTAGACAAATTTTTTCATTAGTAGGAGTAATCTTCTCTTATTAATTAACAAAAAACCTATTCTGAACAAACAAAAATTGTCTTCCATTTTAAATTAATTTAAATTTAATATCGCATAGACAAAAAGTCGAAAAAATAGGTACATTTTGATAAAAAAAACAATATATATATATAGCCGACTTGTAGGGGTTTTCCCCGTTTTAAAGTCAATTTTCCCCGTCGTCCCTTTCAGATCGAAAAACCCACAAAACGGGGAAAATCCCGCAATCTGGCATCGCTGGTTGCATGTGCATTAGGGTGTCCCAAAAAAAACTCGACATTTTGAGTCTATTTAATATTGATTGGCTATCATATAGGCATTGAAATTTTCAAATGTAAGCCTGGAAGTATGCAACGTGTTTTTGTTATAATGTTTTGGAAAAGATAACGGGACATAGCTTTGAAACTATAAAAGTAAAATCCTAATTTCCTTTACCAAATTACAAAGGAATTCGTACTCTTTGAAAATGCATCATTACTTTCAACCATTTTCATATAAAATTAAGAAATTTTGGGGCCTTCTTATTTTCACGCCCGATTTTGTTCGTAAAAATGTCTACTAAAGATGCTTAAATAGCCTATAAAGTTGGTATATTTTGCAGCTTTTATAAGTGAGAACAAAGATTGCATACTTTTCCACCGACTAATACCTAAAAATCCTGAAAAGCATTGCTTATAAAGAAGCTATCTCCAAAAAATTGGAAATGTGGGGCTTTCGAGGAAAATCCGCTGAGCGCAACCTCTAATCCTTTTACGAAAAATCTGAAGAAATTCTCAAAAATACTTTGACCCATAAGCTTTCGGAAACCTTACGTTCTACTATTAAATTCGGAAAAAAAAATTTTTTTGGGACACCCTTATGTGCATGAAGGCCTTTTACATTATAGGTCCCATACACTACACCAGCATGCAATCAAGCGATTGTGCCAGCTTATTGAGCGTGTATGGGGCTGTGGTGCGATTGTACCAGCTGCTGGTGCAACATCAAAAAGATTTTGATATTTTCATGATTGTACCAGCGTGCTGTTGTAGTGTATGGTGAAAATTGCTCAATTGAAAGATAGCTTCGAAGAGGAATTTTCGGACATCGGAGGAAATATACGACATTTCTCAAAGATTATAATGTCCTCTTATTAGGGCATTTATTTGGAATTTTTAAAAAAAAATTTTCATTGCTTTAAGTGTACGTTTTAACCTTTTAAAAGGCATTTTTTCCAGCCGTACCAATGACATGTCTGCTCAAAATTTGGAAACAAATTAATACTGTACCAGCAAAGACTATTAAACTAACAAGATGTCTCGCGCCCATACAAACGAATGTCCATAGAAAATTTTTGCTATGGCACTATCATAATGCCAGGCATGAGAAGCGTGAGAGAGCAAAGCTAAAAATGTTCTCTCAATTCTGTTCTTTAAATTTGGTCTCTTATTTTACGCTCTCGTTTCGTATGTATGTTGATTGACTCATTTGCTGTTCGGCTGGCCAAGCGTTGACATCGTACGCGAACTATTTAAGTTGTATGCAAAAAACCGTTCCGTTCTTTCCCATTTTCCGTTGAGATTTTGAGTTTCGTTGCTTTCAAAGATTTTCGATTCGTATTTTGATTTGCATTGTTCTTCGTTGGCTTTTGCTGTTGTCGTTGCGTTTATTTTCCGTTGATTGACTTAGGGTGTTTTTTACCTTTGTTTAATTATAACTTGGCTTGATTGAAATCGTTCAGTTTTCGGTACTCACTTAATTAAAATAGTTATGAGTGACCCAAAGACAAAGCCGAAATCGAGGTGTCAGATAAGCGGCAAGCGATGCATCCTTCCGCACTGTCAAAAGTCTATACGTGATTTTCCAAATTTAAGGGTTTTCAAGTTTCCATGCTTTGAGAGTCCCCTGTTTATGCAGTGGGTCCAAAAATGCAATCTTAGCGAGGACTTCATTGCTAACTGCTCCAGTCTTTTTCTCTGTGGAGACCATTTTTCTCAAGATGTAATAGGGAAAAAATTTTTAAAACGTGGTGCCGTTCCAGAGCTGTATTTAAAAGAAAGAAATGAAGCATCTGGTCATGGCTACGCTGATGACATAGAAATTGATTTAAATCTTCTCAAGTCCCCACCACAAAAAAGGAAGCGCTCAGAATCGCCTGTGGGAGTTTGCTCACAATGTCATAAAAGCACCACAACTCTGAAATACTACCAAAAAAAAATTTTTTCGATTCAAAAGTACGCTGATGTAAAAAAAAATCAGGTTAACGAGCTTAAAAAAGAAAATGCAAATTTGAGAAAAAGAATTATGCGCCTAAAAAGTAAACAAAAAATATCTTGGACACAACATCTTGATAAAATGACTTTGCATGACAATGAAAAAATCCTTTTAAATATGCTAGTTAAAGAAAAAAAGGGATGCAGCACTAGATGGGATACCACGGAGAAGCTTTTTGCACAAGCAATTTTTTATAGATCCACTTCGACGTATAATTTTCTAAGAGACTCCTTAAAATTACATCTTCCGAGTCCCGCTTCGTTGTTCAGGTGGAATAATATAAAAAAGTTGCAGCCTGGTGATAACGAGTGCCTTTATGCAGCGCTCACCGAAATTAGCAAAGGTATGAATTCCTCTGATAGAGAATGCGTTCTTGCCTGTGATGAGGTCGCAATCAAGCGAAGCCTTACTTACAATTCATCTGTTGATGTGATCGATGGATTAGCTGATGTAATTGAACGTTCAAACCATATGGGAAGTCATATTTGCATCTTCGTTTTGCGCGGCATTTTCCGAAATTGGAAATTTGTCCTTAACTATTTTGTGCCCGAAACAAACATCAAAGGAGAAGAATTAAAAAAACTTATTTTCAAAAACCTGGGAATATCAAAAAAAGTCGGCTTGAATATCAGGGCAGCGGTTTTCGACCAAGGAGGAAATAATCGAAAAAGCGCAAAAGAGCTTGGTGTAACAACAAAAAATCCCTATTTTTATTATGAAAACGAAAAAATTTTTTTACTCTATGACGTTCCGCACCTTTTTAAATCCCTTAGAAACTCTTTCCTTAACGCAAACTTTCAAACCCCTGATGGGTTAGTCAGTTTCGATGTTGTTAAAGAACTTTACGATATAGAAAAGGGTAACGTAACAAAAATGACAAAATTAACGAAAAGCCACGTTGAGCCTAAAAGATTCGAGCGAATGCGAGTTTGTCTAGCGACTCAGACTTTTAGCCACACTGTTGCTGCTGCAATTAAAACATGTGTTGAAAACAAACAATTCCAACGAAATACTTTAAAATGTGCAATGTCAACAGCAGAATTTATTCAAAAAGTTAACGACTATTTCGATTGTTTGAATAGCCGCGTTTTAAATGATAGAAATCCTCTTAGATCCGATTTGCAAATTGACAACCTAGTTTTGGCAAAAAATGAAAAAGTTGCAGGCTTATTTCCAGGACGTAAATACCCTTGGCAACGCCATTTTTTGCATTGAAGGCTTACTGCAATCTACCGAAGGGATTTTCCAACTAACTTCAGCTCTTTTGAAAAGCAACTCATCTAACTTTTTTGTGTTAACTGGGCGACTTAACCAAGATCACGTTGAAAATTTATTTACATGCGTTCGCGCTAAAGGGGGCAACTGCCGGAACCCTTCTGTGCATGAGTTTAACGTGATCATTGCAAAGTTGCTTTCGCTAAGTCTATTTAAATTTACAAATAAGGCTAATTGTGAAGCAGATAATGACATTATGCTTCCAGTCGAATTTGACTCAATTATTTATGAGTCCAATGACAATGCGAAAGAAAAAGAAACTCCAAATATTGCATTATCTCTCAGCAATCTTGTTAAAGATAATGAAGCCTACTTTGACACCAATATGGACAATTTTACATCTCTCGAAATACCTGTGGAATTAACCTCCAGTAGATATTTTGTTGGTTACATTGCAAGGGCTGTGAATTGCCCGAATTGCAAAAAAACAATATTAAAAGAAACTGAACTTTTGACTTCTCCTTCAGAAAGGTTTATAAATGAAAAAAAATACTCCGGCCCAACCGACTTTGGAAAGCTATGTGCTCCGTCTGACATATTTTTTGAAATCAGTAAAATACATATTAAGGCTTTTGAATATATTTTTAAGGAGAACAAAAAACAAAAAAATATAAAACAATACATAATGCAACAATGCATAAAATGTACTTCTGAAAGCAATTTTTCAAAGTGGTTCGACGAAACCGATGATTGTTATAATCATAAATTATCTCTTTTAGACAAACTAATTACCGTTTTATTATTCAAACACTGCCAGTGGACTGTTGCTGAAGATAAACGTAAGCGTGAAGCAAAGCTAAGCATTCTTAAGCACAAATAGGCAAAACGTTGAGCTAAGAAGGCAATGTGCTGAGAAAATTTAATAAACACTACCTGTACCGGCGCACGTTGCCACGGCAAAAATAGAAAGTTAAATTAAAGGAACATTATCATGTATGTTTCATTCATTAATAAAATTCTCAAAAACACAAAAAAAAAAACAATAAAATTCTCAAAAACAAAAACAAAAAAATTTTAAATTCTCTAAGACAACAAAAAACATTTAAAATTTCTCACAAACACAAAAAAAAATTCGTAAAAACACAAAAAATAGGTCCATTATCCCCCTCTAAACATTGCTCAATCGTTTTGCACATGTCAGTTTTTGATAGATACCAAAATTTTGAGCCGCCGCACAGTGGTTCAGAATTTCAGTGGGTCGGCCAAAAATGCCCAATGTTGATGTCCAAATATGCAAAATTAAGGTATGCTAGTTGATTAATAATAATTGTGGGCGTGGTTGATAAACAAACATTGCACTTTTTGATATCCTTAAAACCGTGTTCAAAATGTAATATTTGGACTATTTTAGTAGCTCACATCTTACACAAAAATGGCTTATTAAAAAATATTATGCAGTAAATAAAATTATTTTTATAATATTTTTTTTGAAGCTCCAATTTTATACGATTTTCTTATTTTGCAAGAGTACAACTTGTTTGCATCAAAAATCTTCAAAACAAAATTACATTTATTGGAAAGCCAAAACAATTTTCTTTTCAAAAATGTATACTTTATTGCCAACAACTGCCAACATCATTGTGAAACTTTCCGTTATACCAAAAAAGAGGGTGCATTCCGCATGCACGAATATAAAAGGGTCTGTTACGAAAATCACAAAAACTGCTCTAAAATCGAAGTCCTTCAAGATATTTTGGTAAAATTTGTTATTTGAACATGTGTAAAGGCAAGTAATATGATTTCAAAAAATTGGAAAAGTGGGCGGTTTTCATAAAGGCGAAATGGCGAAAAAATTATATAATTGTCTCTATTGGTTCAAAAGTTACAGATTTTTGACCGACCTAACCTCAGTCTGAACCACTGTACGCCGGTAGCCTGAATCTGAACGTCTTTTCTCTCCATACATCGTCTGAAAAGCCCGAGGTTCCCTCTTTCCAAAATTCTGAAAAAACTCCCACATTTTTTTTCCTAACGATCTTTCAAATTCAGCTTGAACACCCTAACATTTCAACAAAAAGAAAAAAGTTTTTGCCCTGCTATTGGGGAAAACACGATAGAAAAACTTGATTTAACAAAAAAAATTATTTTTTTAAAAAGTCCTAGATAAATTTTTTTTAAACTAGGCTTTATTGAGTAAGGTAACTGACCCAAATAAGGCCATGCTAACGCCTTTTGCCATAGAGGCGAAAATTGGTTCAACTTAGAGAGAGTTTGGATCTAAATCACTTTTATTTAATCTTTTCTTTATTTTATAAATTGTCCTTTATTTGCCATATTATATTGCCATGTCTAAATAAGGCCCAATGCCGATTGCCTCAAAAACGTGCGAACAAATAAAGAAAAAGTTAAAAATATTATCTGATTTCATTGTAGTTGATGTTTGAGATAGAAATTAAAATATACAATCTGCACAGCACTTCTTATATATGTTAAAATAATATTTTTAAAACTCAACGTTGTATATTCAAGTGCAGGTACAAGGCATTATCGATAATAATTTTGTAAACTTGCTGCCCATTGCAGTGAAAGGCTTTCTTTCTCATTGTTTTAACTGCTTGGTATATTAAGGTCCATTAAGGGCCTGCAAAAAAAATTTTTTTTATGAACCAGTTGCAACGTGGCAATTGTGGGCCTTATTAAGACCACTCAATATAATTTCTTCCACAACGTTTAATTCGGAATACAACAAAGCCAGGGTTTTTCTCCCAACCTTTTCATTTTGAATAAAGTCCGAATTTCGGTATGGCAATCAAGACTTTACAAAATTATCAACAACTTTTAGAAAAACGTTGTTCTTCTTCTCACGCAAAATTAGATCAAACACGTTATTTTTACTTCTTCCGACTTTGTTGGAAGATTACTATTCAATCAGCTACGCAATCGAAGCAATTTTTGTTGCTTTGTGAAGTAAATATAAACGCTTTAGAATATGCCAAAAATATTTATCCTGGGAATGCTAGAAATATTTTTCCTGAAATTTGGGCTTTATAAAGGCGTTGGCCTTATTTGGCTGAACCACCTTGCAATATCTCATACCACGTTTTTGTGGTACGTGGAATAGATCAGTGCCCGTCTATGGCGAACCGTGATTAACAAGCCAAGTTAGAATTAAGCTGCAATCATTCATGGCATAAGACGGCATAACAGAACATAACATAACATAAAATAACATAAGCGCTTTTTGAGTAGTCAGTGAAGACATAAGAAAACATAAGAGCACAGAAGAGGCAATGTTGCAATTTGCGCACATTGCGGAAAGGGGGAAAAAATTATTTCCACAATTTCTCAAGAAATAATTAACAAACGCTTGTAAATCAGTTCGGGACATGCCGAAAAGTAATAAAATATATTTTGCTTTCATAAAAAATTATATGCTTAATACTATTTTAATATAGTACAACATTAGTAATTGTGGCTTTTCGAGATTTTCATAAAAAGGGCAAATGTGGCAGCTTTGGGAAGGAGTTGGCAACACAAATTCAAATCAGCTGGCTCGAACTTACATAAGACGGCATAAGAAAAATCTGTTTTCTACAGCTTCTTCTGTTCTGTTATGTTATGTTATGCCATCACTGACCACTTGCATACAACATGTATTGAATAGATAGAACCAGCTGATTATGCTATGTTATGTTATGCCGTCTTATGCCATGAATGATTGCAGCTTAAAGGTGCAATCAGTGATGCCATAAGATTCCATAACAGAACATAACATAATCAGCTGATTCGATCTATTCAATACATTTTGCATGCAAGTGGTTAGTCAACCCATAACATAACTTACCATAACAGAAGAAGCTGTAGAAAATAGATTTTTCTTATGGCGTGTTATGTTAGAGCGAATCAGCTGATATTTATGAGTGCTGCCAAATGTTTCCTAAATCTGCCATATTTCCCCTTTTACGGAAATTGCCAAGAGTCTGCAATTACAACTCTTTTAAATATGATAAAAGCTATAATTATATAATTTTTTAAATATAATGATATATGGCAATATTTTTCACCCTATTTAGAAGTGTTTATTTTAACTTTTTTTTCAAGAAATCATAATAAGTTGCGCTTTTCCCGAAATAATTTTTTCCCTCTTTCCCTAAGGTGCGCACATTCTTATCATATTGCAACATCGGCTCCTATGTGCTCTTATGGATTCTTATGTCTTCACTGACTACTGAAAAAGCGCTTGTGTTATTTTATGTTATGTTCTGTTCTGTTATGGAATCTTATGGCATCACTGATTGCACCTTAAGACGGCATAACAGAACATAACATAACATAAAATAACATAAGCGCTTTTTGAGTAGTCAGTGAAGACATAAGAAAACATAAGAGCACAGAAGAGGCAATGTTGTAATTTGCGCACATTGCGGAAAGGGGGTAAAAATTATTTCCACAATTTCTCAAGAAATAATTAACAAACGCTTGTAAATCAGTTCGGGACATGCCGAAAAGTAATAAAATATATTTTGCTCTAATAAAAAATTATATGCTTAATACTATTTTAATATATTACAACATTAGTAATTGTGGCTTTTCGAGATTTTCATAAAAAGGGCAAATGTGGCAGCTTTGGGAAGGAGTTGGCAGCACAAATTCAAATCAGCTGGCTCGAACTTACATAAGACGGCATAAGAAAAATCTGTTTTCTACAGCTTCTTCTGTTCTGTTATGTTATGTTATGCCATCACTGACCACTTGCATACAACATGTATTGAATAGATAGAACCAGCTGATTATGCTATGTTATGTTATGCCGTCTTATGCCATGAATGATTGCAGCTTTAAACAAAGGTAAAAACATCCTAAGTCAATCAACGGAAAATAAACGCAACAACAACAGCAAAAACGCAAAAGCCAACGATAGCAATGCAAATCAAAATACGAATCGAAAATCTTTGAAAGCAACGAAATTCAAAATCTCAACGCTTGGCCAGCCAAACAGCAAATAATTCAATCAACATACATATGCATGTATGTATGAAACGAGAGCGTAAAATAAGAGACCAAATTTAAAGAACAGAATTGAGAGAACATTTTTAGCTTTGCTCTCTCACGCTTCTCATGCCTGGCATTATGATAGTGCCATAGCAAAAATTTTCTATGGACATTCGTTTGTATAAGCTAGTACACAAAGGCAGCGGAATTCATTGGCGGAATTGAGGCTGAATAAATTTTATTTCCGCGAAGGAATGTCAGATTGACAGATACCATAGGGCGGTAAATTTGAATACAAATACATGAGCTGTTTGAAGCGTAATAATTTTAATATTCGAAGTCAGTATAACCGTTCACCATAATTTTCCGATGGATTCAGCTGCTAATGTCAAAATTCCTTCGCAATTAATTCAACTTGGCCAATAAATGGCGAAGAAATTCGCTTCAGCGCCATCTGTTGACAATTAAAACAAAAAAAACGCTATGTCAAATTCCTCCGCTCTTTTTTCACTCTTGTGTACTAGCCGAAGGAATTAATTGGAGTTCCAATTTCTTTGCATTCCGCGACGGAATTGTCCCATACATTTTTATATGGAATGTCAAATTCCGCTGCCTTTGTGTACTAGCTTTATGGGCGCGAGACATCTTGTTAGTTTAATAGTCTTTGGTACCAGCATGTTGGTGTGTTTTAGGCTGCGAGCATTCTGGCCATATATTACTATATGTGGCACTCCCAACAACAACCGAATTAGTGATGCTAGAATGTTTTGAGTACTCACTCAATTTTTTAACTAAGCATTCTTGCGTTGACATTTTTTAATGTTTTCTTTTTAGTATACAACCTTTTAGGTTTTTGATGAAAGATTATGCAATACTGTGCCCTTTTCAAGAGAGGAGTTCAAAAAATAAGTAGTTTATATATTCATTTTAGCATAATTTGTTATAAGTACTTGAGCCATTAGTTTGGTATCGAGCTAGAATTTTTTCTACATCACTGAAAAGTTCATATCAGCTGTTCTGTTTTGTAAACAAACATTCGGTCATATTCGACGCATGAGTGCTCTTCTTTAGCGTTGTTGAAGAACAAAAGGAAAATTTCACGTAAAGATTTTTGATATTATATAAAAACCATATTTTAGTCGAAAAAAATGAGTTTTAACAAAAAATATTTGACGAACACTTTAACATGTATATGAACTATACCAAACATTTTGGTACATGTTACAAGATTTAAAAAGATTTGTTAGACCGGACCCGGAATTTCTCGGGGGCGTGCTACGTTTTTGATTTTGCCATAAGAATGCATGCAACGGGGGCCTACTTCAACTCAACAAGCATAGTTGTTGTAGAGTGCCACATATAGTAATATATTAGCATGTTCTCACATAACATGTTTCGGCTCTCATTCTAGTTTCGCCACCGAAACTACCTGCGAAACACGAAGTTCCCCATACAAAATTTTGACAGCTGAAACAGCTCGTTCAACTTGTTTCAGTTTGAAACGAGAAGCGAAACTCGTAAAATTGGATATCAACCCTGTTTTTTTTATCGAAAGTTATCGAAAATAGCAAAAAAAAAGGAAATAAAACAAACAACTGTCAGCGGTCAAAGTGAGTGGTTATATCTTAAATATATATTAAAATAATATTAAAATATTTGTTTTTTAGATGGAATCCAAAAAGAATGCAGTACAAAAAATTATTATGTCTAGGAGACTTTTGAACTTTTCAAAAATGATTGAAAGGACAAAAATTTGCGATGACGCACTTCTGCTTCTTCAACGGCAGCATTTAGAACTATTGGAGGAATTGCAGGTGCTGACTACTGTCAGCATACAACTTACATCGGAAACGAGGTTGAAGTGGAAAATGGTAATGTTTTCAAAGAAATTCTTTTGTATTACATGTTTTTTATTGCAAGTAAATCTAATATGGTTTTAGGATCGAACTCAATCCTTCTGGGAAAATGATTGCCCATTGGCAGATGAAGCAACATTCAAAAACAACTTTAGAATGAGCAGGAGTCTTTTTTATAAGTTGTGCGATTTGCTTCCTGGGTTGGAAAAGAAAAATACGTACATGCGCGATGCGATACCGTTGGATAAAAGAGTCGCCATAGCATTGTACGCCCTAGGGTCATCTGCCGAGTATCGTACGATTGCGAACATGTTCGGTGTGGGGAAATCGACAGTTTGTGAGATCCTCTTGAGCTTTTGTGCAGAAGTTTGGAGTGTGATGGCGCCGATGTATTTGAACCATTTTCCACTCTCCAAAGAAAAAATTGAAAGCTTGGTTCAAGAATTTGAGTCACTTGGTTTTCCACAATGTATGGGAGCGCTTGGTAAGCATGTTCAATTTGTCAAGCTTGTATTTTTATTCATTGAAATATTTGATAGATGGCTGCCACATTGAAATTCACCCATCCAACGAAGACGCTACGGATTACTACAACTATAAGGGCTGGTATTCGATTATTTTGTTGGCCTTGGTGGACGCTAGGTAGAAGTACTTAACTATTTGTATGATGTGATTTATTAACTCTATATATTTTTAGATGTCGATTTATTTATGTGAGCTCAGGTAGCCCGGGACGTTGCAATGATTCGGCAATATTTCAATCGTCTTCACTTAAACGGCAGTTGGATGAATGCAGCCTTTTAAGTGACTTGCGGAAAAAGATTTCGGATGTAGATGTCCCAGTGTCGATCATTGGGGACTCTGCATTTCGTTTAAGCGTTAAGCTAATGAAGCCTTACGCATTCCACATCAACCAAAGTCGCCAGCAAAAGCAATATAATTATGCCCTATCAAAAGCACGAAGAGTAGTGGAGAACGCTTTTGGTCACTTGAAAGGCCGGTTTAGGCGCATTGGAAAAGGCATAGACAATGCCATAAAAAACGCCAATGTAATCATTTTATCGTGCTGTGTTCTTCATAACTTCCTGAATGAAAACAACGATGTGATCAACGAAAATTGGGTGCAAGCGTTGGAATCTGTGGAAGCAAATCGGACCTATCCGGAATATGTGGAATCAATAACTGACCACGCCAATGATCCAGAGAGCATCAGAAATGCAATAGCTGCATATTTATGTAAGCATAATAAACATATTTTATTTCATATTAAAAAATTAAAAAACAGCCTTCATTTCACAGTCTTTAACATTTAACTTCATTGTACGTAGTTATAAAAATTAAAAAAGAAAAAAAAATTATATATAGGAGTCATCTGAAGCTATGGTCTCTTCAGGAATTCGATCAATGCCTTTTGAAGTTCAGCTTCTCTATCGACGTATTCTTTTAATATGTTTTTCTTCTCTTCCTCTATTTCTAATAGTTTTCTTGATGTTCTTTTCATTTCCTCCTGCATATTGTCCAAATTGGTCTCTACTTTTTTTAAAACATTCACCAAACTTTCTTTTTTATTTCTTTTAGATGTGGACGATGACGGCAGCATGGACATGCAGGATGAAGGCAGCGGCGAAGGCAGCGGCGAAGGCAGCGGCGAAGCGATGTCGGATGATGGCGAAGCTGTGTTCATTGGTGGTGATGATAGCGGCAGCGGCGACGGGCTTCTGATTGAAGAGTTTATATCTTGAAAATAAAAACAACATGAATTTAAAGATTTTATAATTTTATTTGATTTGTTAGTTTACCGTTTATGCTATCGTGCACCAAGTTTTCACAATTGTGACTTTTGTAAGGCGTCAACAACATGTGCATTTCATTATATAGGTCCCAATCTGACGGCGACCCACCTGAGCTTCCAATTTTTTGCTTTTCTTTTCTGTTGGATGGATATGATGACAATAAAGCACACAATACATTAGGGGTTTTTACTATTGTGCATTTGAGCATGACGAACAAAAAACATGCTTTTTTGCACTTTACACTAACAAAATATACGTAAAAGCACGCTCATGCTCAAATGCACTGGATAGTGAATTCCGCTATTATTTCGTATAACTTACTTATATCGAGTGGTCAAGTTGTGCATTTTTGATTTCAATTCCTCAACTGAGTAGTTGAAGCCTTGGCATTCCATTTCCACGCCGATTTCAGCTATCACGTGCGAATTCTTTCGACAGCCTCTCAATTGCGACATCTTTCCATCCCATATGGCTATTAATGCCCGCTCACTGGCCTGCTCCCACTTACTGGCACTTTTTCTGACTGTTAAAGAAAACAATCAGTCGGTAAAATACATTTTTCTAAATGTACTTACGTTTTTTTTCCATTTCGCCCGCGCCGTAGTTAATCACAACTGAGAACAAAGCCAACTGTCAAACGAAACGAAACCGAACACAATTTTCTCGTGAGAACGGTGGTGTTTCATTCGTGTTTCAGAGAGCCGAAACATGTGTTTCGGTGTAAAGTGAGAATGCCCTATATGATTCTGGCCCAATCACTTGATGGTGCCAGCATGCTAGTGTAGTGTGTGGGCCCTATAATGTAAAAGGCCTCAAGCCTGCTTGAATCTATCGATAAGTTAGCTTATTTAAGATACCGATAACATTTGGGATTTTTAAACAAAAGTAATGCAGTTTGGATGGGTTGTTATGTACTTTATTCGTTATGAGAAGAAATTTTAGTGGGCTCTTCCAGTTGACAAATAATTCAATTAGTATGATGTAATAGCCAACTTAAATTCAAGTCAGCGAAATATGGTGAAAATCTTTCTTCTGAGAATTTCAAATAGTGTCATGTTGTGGACAATCAAGTGGGCTTAAGCATTATTCATGTTTATATGACATAAAATATTAATCCTAATTTTGGTGAATTTTTTAAAATTGCCCAAATGCACAGGAAACCCAATATGCAAAATCTGAATCATGCGCTGCTCTGATTGGCTAATGGATCAGCCGCGACCACGGCTGCCACTTTTGGTACTTTTGTACCAAAATTTGTACTTTTTTTGTATTTGGTACATTGGTACCTAACTCGTAGATTTGGTACATTTTTCAGGTGGTTGCGAATGAATTGTAAAACAATGGCTGAGATGACAGTTATTAAATGTTTATAGAGCTACAGCCGTGGTTATGATAACAGTTTTCAGATTTTGCAACAGTGACTTAAATGACAGTTTGAGTCAAAATGTCTCTAAGCATATATATTAACATATATATGGTTTTGGTACCCTTTTTTTTATGGGCTTGGTACAAAAAAACTTGAGGTGAGTGGCAGCCATGGCTACGATGGCGGCAGATCGGCTGGTTAAAGTTTTCGGCTAAGAAGGGTTGCAATAAAATGTTGCAAGAAATTTTAGTACAGGGTTGCATTTATAGTTCATAAAAGCTTTTATACTTGAAAGCTTTTTGTAAAAAACACATGGTTACATGTGGACTGAACTATTTGTTTAAAAACGGCGCCGAACATGCGGTATTTGCCAATTTCCAAGCATCATGTATTCGTCCGATTATTCGTTTATGTTCCATTCCCTATGCAAATCACACGTAGAATCATTGTTTCGGAAAACAAATTTTTGATATAAAAAACAATGCGAAGGAAAGGACAGTTTTTTTCTTGAATGTTACGGCAACATTTCAGACTTCCTTTCTTTCCCATATAATCAATTTAGTTTTGAGCAAATGTTTCCGAAAAATTGTTTCTACGTGTGACCGAGTACATTCGAAACTCGCTGGTCACACATTCATGAAACATGTTCTAAAACATTTGATTCGTTGGTAAGGGAGGTAAGCGGCAAAGAGAGGGGTCTTGACCGGCGACTTGCTTAAACAGTTTTCACATGTACCGAATTCTTTCGGACGATATTCGGTACATGAAAAAGCTGACTTGTATCCATGCTTTTCTCACATCTCTACTAACGCTAAACGTGTAAAAAATGACTAAAATTTTTTAGGAGATTTTAGTTTGAAATTGCAGGATTTTGGGGGTTTTTTATTTTGATTTGGGGGAAAAAAAATTTATGAGTTGGCATCACTGCTATTGCTAACGTTTATTTCTTGATAAGTTACTTTTGAACATGTAGGACTGTAGGTCTAAAGGTAGAAACACTCACGCACTGCGCCGCAGTGCCATCTGTCACATAGAAATCAAAATGTATGAAAATGTATGAAAGCAGACACTCAGAAAATTAGCATGGCATAGCATGGCATAGCATGGCATAGCATGGCATAGCGTTCTATAGATTTTTGATTTCTATGCTAATTTGACAGATGATGTAGTGTTGCCATTGTTTGGAGACTAGCACTTATTTCTGGCAGAGCTGCCATTTCTAGTTCATTTTCATATAATTTTTTCAATTCTAAGAACATAAAACTAGAAAATATGGAAAATTATTATTATTTTTATTAATTAATTTTATATTTCAATTTCTTGAGTTTTTGCAATTTATAATATTGTCGACACCGCCAAATCAAATCACGTTTGCAGTGCTGCCACTATGACAGTTTTCCCATATTGAGGGAATTTTTCTGCATGATTTCTACAATTTCAAAAAAGGGATTTTTCTCTCTACTGTGGGATTTTATATTTATTGTAATTTGAATAAATGAACCTGTAAATCCACTGTATTTAATATATTTCTCTGAGTTTTCAATATTCTATATATCAGCGTTTTAAGTTCTTAACCTTTTTAAAATAACTGAGCATAGTGAAGTTTATAGAATAAGTAAAAAAAAATCTTTCGACATAATTGCTTCGCTGAGTTTGAATCTTGGCTTCAAACTTTTGATGAAGATGATGAAAAAGCTTCATGCAGTTTACATTTGCGAGCTGAAAAATCCGGAATTACAAGGCATTTTTCTATAAAAAAATAATATAAAAAGGATGTCAGTTTTATCAACTCCACACTATCGGCAGTTGAGTTGCAAGACTTTGAAGCGTTTTTTCTCAAAACATAAAATTTCAACTTATTCAGTTTTTCCTTATTGGCACAAACATAGTTTGACAAAAATGTATTCCTTACAAAGAAACGCTTTTCGTTCAGTACAATCAAGATTATCCAAAGGTTTCCGTGGGATTTTACCTAAACTAATAGGGAAAATAGGGATTTTCTAAGGACTACAAAGGGGAAATTGTCCAAAACTACTGGCAGCACTGCACATATGTGTGAAACATTCATCAATCAGCTGATTGCTATGCGTCACTGTTTACTACAAATTTTCTCTATGCCATGCTATGCTATGCCATGCCACGCAGTGCGCCGCAGTGCGTGAGTGTTTTCACCTTAACTCTCGACGTCGAAAAGCCTCTGCCGCTAATAAGAAATTGACCATTAGGCAGGTATAGGAAATTCAACTCTTTCGAGAAATTCACCAAAAAGCTACCAACAAAAACCTTAAGCAGGAATAGGAAATTCAACTCTTTCGAGAAATTCACCAGAAAGCTACCAACAACAATACGGGTAGACATAAAGTGGCACTATGATGCCACTTGCAAGAAAATTATCAAAGAAACACGGCGTCAGCTCGGTTTTTTATATTGCTTGAAAAGTTCATAATTGAAACTTTAATAAATATATTACGATATGTTTTTGCTTAATGTGCGCGAATGTTTTCATTTTGTAATAAATTTACAGACATTTTTGACTACGGCTACGAATTTCATTGTACATAGAATTTAGTATTTTTGCTGAAACAGTGTGATCAAAAAGTTATCTGGACAGGGTAGGACTAAAAAAACAATTTCTGTTTCTCCTTGATATTGCGATTCCTTGATTAGTTTTATGTTTTTCAATCTTTTCATATCATTTTATGAGTTTGGTAGATATTTTATATGTAATGTACTCGAAAATCTCCCAAAATTAAAAATAAAAGTGGCAATGCATTTCACCACAGCAGAACTAAATATTTCGCTGCCATAGCATGCTTCTCTTTTTCTCATGCTATGTGCCTATGTTGAAGCAGCGTAGCTCTAACACATTGCAGGGATTAGGAAGAAGAAGAGTAAGACCTACACTCCTACATGCTTTTGAAGGAAGACGTTCACTTTTTCCTGCAATTTTGACCACCAAAATAGTTTTTGCCGCCAGAAATCTTTTTTCGTACTACTTTTGTAAGTATCTAAGCAACGCCTCTGGATATTCCAAAGTGTCCGTTCCAACATTGTCCCAAAATAAACGGAGACAGAAAACCCGAGACACGTGAAGGACACACATGAGAGTGATGAAGACGAAAGATATTGCATCTCCGTCACTTTCATGTGTTTCCTTCCGATGTCTCGCGTTTTGTGTCCCTGTATAAACCGAAACATTTTCTTTGTTAAAGCTGTAATAGCACAATAGCAGCCCATTGTGAGCCACGGGCCTAGACCATATAGTACATGGACTTCAACAAGACAAGCATTTTGCGTGCAGTGATGACGTCACATGGTGAGATTCTGTAAGCAAATATCCACTCGCGCTGCTACTGCGCTTTTACTACACACTCCCAGCAAACATCAAAACGATAGAAATATGCCAGTTTACGATTTTTATTTAATGATGAAACTAGTGATGTCACGAACGTCAAATTGTAGCATTCGCGAATGCGAATGTTTTCTCATATTCGCGAATGCGAATATTCCGTTTTTAAACCTACATCTCGAATTTGGCAACTGACAAGCCCAAAATCACCAAAATCAATTCATTGATTCATTAGTGCACTAACTTTTGAAAAACAATACATTTTTATCTTAAGAAATTACGCATTTTGTTTTTAAACTTGAAAATTTTTATTTCGTTACATGAATATTGGCGGTGACTATATCAAAGCGCCGCATATATTTAAACAATTTTTAAGGATTTTGGTTCCATATTCAGCAAAAACTTTTAAGGATCGATTAAAGATTATATTTCAAATGCGAATGCAAATATTCGTTACATCACTAGAGGAAACTTTAGGAACGAAAACGAACTCGTTGTGGTTTTTCAAGCGATTGTAATTTACAATACTTTTATCAGTTTTTTTTGAAGAACTGATATTGTTAACGAAATCGAAAACGAGCTTTTTGTTTGCTGGGTAGCTCACCTGTGACGTATCATCATTGCACGCTTGCTTTTGCTGAGGAGTAGTAGCAGTCCTTGTACCAAAGACCTTATAACTACCAAGATGTCTAACGCAGTACAAAAAAATGTTCACACGAAATCGTAGCTATGGCACCAGAGGCTGGTACCAGCCTTCTACAGCAAAGCAAAATTTTCTCTCGGCTTTTGTTAGTCGAATGCCTTCTTTCGGGACGAGCGGTCGCCTATGCTGAGGAGCGGATAAAGCATGTCGAACGCTGAGGATGTAAAATGAGAAATCGTTTTGTCTCTCAAAAAACTTCATATTAATTTGTCTTCGATTCAGTGCCGTAGCAACCATAGGGGAAAGAGGGGCCTTTACGCCCATCCACGCATTTTTGTTTTTAACCATAAAAAAATTAAAAAAGGAGAAAAAATAAATGACATTCGAAAAAACATGCATTGAAAGCGTGCATGTAATGTGGTTTTAATTAAAATAGACGTTAAAATTGAAAAAATAATTTTGCCTCCCCACGCAAATTGAAAAAATAATTCCCCACGCAAAACAGAATTGCTACGGCACTGCTTCGATTTTCTAATTGATATGTTTTGTGTGCACACACATTCATGCAAGTAGGAAGAGAGAAAGTATGCCAGTCGGAAAATGTTAGGTTGAGCGATTTGCATTTTCGCAATGGAATTCCGAGGAATTCGTTGCTGAAAATTAACATTGCCATGTTCTAGCAAATGTGAGGTACTATTTTCGTTTAGTTTCCGTCCCGCTATCGCCAAATCTGTTTTTTACGATGTTTGAGATTTAATTTTTGACTTATGTCATCAATGAACTCACGAATGAACGAATTGCCGACTAGGATATTCTTGCTCTCTTATTGTCTCTAAAATTTAGAGTCTAAATTATAACATAGAGCAGTGATGTTCAAAATATTCTGGCTCTCAGCCTTGGATTAATGTGAATGCACAAAAAAAAAAAAAAACAATTGAAAAACGAAGACAAAACGAACCGCTTTTTTGAGAGACAATAAGAGAGCAAAAACTTTTTTCGCTCTCCCTAACTTGCTTCATAGTTTTCAAAATTTGATTCGCTTTGTGCCATTCGTTTGTATGCGCGTTAGACATCTTGGTAGTTATAAGGTCTTTGCTTGTACTATATGGTCTAGGCCCGTGGCTCACAATGGGCTGCTATTGTACTATTACAGCTTTAACAAAGATAATGTTTCGGTTTATACAGGGACACAAAACGCGAGACATCGGAAGGAAACACATGAAAGTGACGGAGATGCAATATCTTTCGTCTTCATCACTCTCATGTGTGTCCTTCACGTGTCTCGGGTTTTCTGTCTCCGTTTATTTTGGGACAATGTTGGAACGGACACTTTGGAATATCCAGAGGCGTTGCTTAGATACTTACAAAAGTAGTACGAAAAAAAGATTTCTGGCGGCAAAAACTATTTTGGTGGTCAAAATTGCAGGTAAGGGAACGTCTTCCTTCAAAAGCATGTAGGAGTGTAGGTCTTACTCTTCTTCTTCCTAATCCCTGCAATGTGTTAGAGCTACGCTGCTTCAACATAGGCACATAGCATGAGAAAAAGAGAAGCATGCTATGGCAGCGAAATATTTAGTTCTGCTGTGGTGAAATGCATTGCCACTTTTATTTTTAATTTTGGGAGATTTTCGAGTACATTACATATAAAATATCTACCAAACTCATAAAATGATATGAAAAGATTGAAAAACATAAAACTAATCAAGGAATCGCAATATCAAGGAGAAACAGAAATTGTTTTTTTAGTCCTACCCTGTCCAGATAACTTTTTGATCACACTGTTTCAGCAAAAATACTAAATTCTATGTACAATGAAATTCGTAGCCGTAGTCAAAAATGTCTGTAAATTTATTACAAAATGAAAACATTCGCGCACATTAAGCAAAAACATATCGTAATATATTTATTAAAGTTTCAATTATGAACTTTTCAAGCAATATAAAAAACCGAGCTGACGCCGTGTTTCTTTGATAATTTTCTTGCAAGTGGCATCATAGTGCCACTTTATGTCTACCCGTATTGTTGTTGGTAGCTTTCTGGTGAATTTCTCGAAAGAGTTGAATTTCCTATTCCTGCTTAAGGTTTTTGTTGGTAGCTTTTTGGTGAATTTCTCGAAAGAGTTGAATTTCCTATACCTGCCTAATGGTCAATTTCTTATTAGCGGCAGAGGCTTTTCGACGTCGAGAGTTAGACCTACAGTCCTACATGTTCAAAAGTAACTTATCAAGAAATAAACGTTAGCAATAGCAGTGATGCCAACTCATAAATTTTTTTTCCCCCAAATCAAAAATAAAAAAACCCCCAAAATCCTGCAATTTCAAACTAAAATCTCCTAAAAAATTTTAGTCATTTTTTACACGTTTAGCGTTAGTAGAGATGTGAGAAAAGCATGGATACAAGTCAGCTTTTTCATGTACCGAATATCGTCCGAAAGAATTCGGTACATGTGAAAAACTGTTTAAGCAAGTCGCCGGTCAAGACCCCTCTCTTTGCCGCTTACCTCCCTTACCAACGAATCAAATGTTTTAGAACATGTTTCATGAATGTGTGACCAGCGAGTTTCGAATGTACTCGGTCACACGTAGAAAACAATTTTTCGGAAACATTTGCTCAAAACTAAATTGATTATATGGGAAAGAAAGGAAGTCTGAAATGTTGCCGTAACATTCAAGAAAAAAACTGTCCTTTCCTTCGCATTGTTTTTTATATCAAAAATTTGTTTTCCGAAACAATGATTCTACGTGTGATTTGCATAGGGAATGGAACATAAACGAATAATCGGACGAATACATGATGCTTGGAAATTGGCAAATACCGCATGTTCGGCGCCGTTTTTAAACAAATAGTTCAGTCCACATGTAACCATGTGTTTTTTACAAAAAGCTTTCAAGTATAAAAGCTTTTATGAACTATAAATGCAACCCTGTACTAAAATTTCTTGCAACATTTTATTGCAACCCTTCTTAGCCGAAAACTTTAACCAGCCGATCTGCCGCCATCGTAGCCAATGGCTGCCACTCACCTCAAGTTTTTTTGTACCAAGCCCATAAAAAAAAGGGTACCAAAACCATATATATGTTAATATATATGCTTAGAGACATTTTGACTCAAACTGTCATTTAAGTCACTGTTGCAAAATCTGAAAACTGTTATCATAACCACGGCTGTAGCTCTATAAACATTTAATAACTGTCATCTCAGCCATTGTTTTACAATTCATTCGCAACCACCTGAAAAAATGTACCAAAATCTACGAGTTAGGTACCAATGTACCAAATACAAAAAAAGTACAAATTTTGGTACAAAAGTACCAAAAGTGGCAGCCGTGGTCGCGGCTGATCCATTAGCCAATCAGAGCAGCGCATGATTCAGATTTTGCATATTGGGTTTCCTGTGCATTTGGGCAATTTTAAAAAATTCACCAAAATTAGGATTAATATTTTATGTCATATAAACATGAATAATGCTTAAGCCCACTTGATTGTCCACAACATGACACTATTTGAAATTCTCAGAAGAAAGATTTTCACCATATTTCGCTGACTTGAATTTAAGTTGGCTATACATCATACTAATTGAATTATTTGTCAACTAGAAGAGCCCACTAAAATTTCTTCTCATAACGAATAAAGTACATAACAACCCATCCAAACTGCATTACTTTTGTTTAAAAATCCCAAATGTTATCGGTAACTTAAATAAGCTCGATAAGTTCGATACACAAAATACAGCACAAACGGAATGACTATGACGCCTTTTACATTAGTCAATAGTTGACCGTCATTTCTATCGATATTCTCTTTTGGAGTTGCATTCGCTTTTACACTTACTCGAAAGAATAGATTGTCAATTCTTGCTTTGTATGCCTTTTATGACATTTTCCTCTTCCACACAGGGGTGATGTTTTATAAAATACTAGCAAAATAAACTATGTATCTCTGATTAAGGGTTGATAGCAGAAACATAAATACAGCACTACCTGTTTTGTTTTAATGAATTTAATTATTAATGCTAAGGACTATATCAAAATGCTTGAATAAATGCTAGTCTTTTTTAAAAAGACAATTTTTAGTGCGTAGCTGTTAAATTTTTCTGTTTGAAAATACATTCTATATACAATTTGTGGGATTAAACTATCTAGGCGCTTTTTATGTTTTAAAATAATAAAAGCGAAAACTCCAGAAACGACGGATTATTTCAGGCGTTTTAGGCGGAAGAAATGTAGTTGCTGCCATTTAAATACATTGATTCAATGGGTGGAGCACAAATGTTTTCACATTTGCCGCGTATACCGCAACAACCGTCCTTTCCGTCGTTTATGGAGTTTCGCCTTAAATTTAAATATATTCATCACATTTTTCTTCATATCTTATAAGATAAAAACTAGCCTTCAATGTATAGTTTTCGGTCCATACAAAAATGTAAGGTCCTAATATATTGACCAAGAAAAAAAGTAATAACATATAATAGCATGCGATGCTGTCACCACGAACAACGAAAACGAATAAAATAAATATCAGAAATTTGCTACCAGCCATCGATAAGTTCGATAAACGAAAGATAGCAAAAACGGATTGAGCGAGTACGTGCAACCAGAAAACGCTCAACTTTTGGATAACGATGTTGCATCTATTCCCGCCACAAACTAGCGACGGACGAAACACGAATAAATTCCCGCTTTCTCAGTGGTGACGGGGGGATTAAACTTGGTACAAGCTGGAGTCCCGCGCACACCACAAAATCCCTGTTTGTAAGGGTGCCTCGAGTTGGAGCCGGAAAATAAATGAAACAGGCTCACACGCTAGATTCCAACGGAATCCGACACAACCGAAATGGTTTGTCTATAATTAACCCAAAGACGGGTTCGGCACGATAGAATAGAAGAAAAAAAATTAATAACAGCAACACTTTGATTAAACCAATTGAATTTGGAAGAGAAACACGGAAAGAATTATAAATGCATAAATTGAAAATTATTAAATAAATAATTATAAAAATTCCGGACGTAACACAGCGGCGAACAATTCTACCGAACCAAATAATACTCTCCTGATATAATTTTCTAACTCGAATCCACTGTTCTTGACTGACTATGATTCACTACACAAGTAAACGGTTTCAACTATTACTTTTCACTTTTGAACACTTCTAAGCACAGTTCGAAAACTAACTAACTTTTATTCTTCCCTAAACATCCTTTTTATAATAATCAGGCTAAAAGGTTTCATTCATCGCCACCTCATTTCCCCGAACGCCCCCCTTAGACATTACGAGTCAGTGCAACTCCCGCGAAAATCATAACACCGATTTTCTTGGCGTGGGGAAATGTTCAAAAGCAATGATCTAAACCTTTCGATCTTTCTCTTGTTTTTGCTACAATTTCCACTGCGGTGGCTACTCACACTTCTTGAGACGACCTCGCAGTAGTTTACTTCTAATCAGCTGTTTGTTCATTTGGCTAATAAATAGCTCATTGGCCGCCACTGCTTATAGTTTTTTCTAATTCGTATTATGTTATTTCATCCTGAAAACATCTACTCATTGCATGTGTTACTTTCGTGTTCCCCTTCCTTATCTTCGAAAGCTTTCGCAGATCGAGAGAGAGAATGCAAAACTTTCGAAGATCGAGAGAGAGAGAGAGAGAGAGAGAGAGAATGTCAAAGCAAAGAATTGAAAATGACATTAACCTAGAAAATACAGAAATTGTGTAAAGCACTAAAGCGAAGAGATACCTTTGAAAATCAGACAGTCAGAAGTCTCATTTCTAAAAGCTAAACGTTCAAATTGTAGTCGGTTACTATTTTCACCATCGATTTGCACTAGTGACTCGTTCCATTTGGCACCATCTGTTCTCCATGCATGCCAAACTCGCGTCTAAATTAATCCAGACCAAAAACTCGGAAATCAGTTTTTTGTACTAATACTAAAAAGAAAAAATTAATGTTAAAAGAAATTCTACAGTTTAAAATGGTATAATCATTCTTAAAAAAACTATATAATATCTGATTTTCTCCGGTTTTAAAAGAAAAAAAAACTCCCTTCAAAAAACTAACTGCTTGTACTTCCCCAATTTCTAGAGACGACAGCAATGCGCAAAGTGGAATCGTGGTGGATTGCCTGGTATGCCGTGTGGTTGTAGTTGCCTTTGGTGAATTGTCTATAAGCCATGTAGGAGTGTAGGTCTAACTCTTCTTCTTCCTAATTCCTGCAATGTGTTAGAGCTACGCTGCTTCAACATAGGCATATAGCATGAGGAAAAGAGAAGCATGCTATGGCAACAAAATATTTTGCTCTGCTCTGGTGAAATCCATTGCCACTTTTATTATTAAATTTGGGAGATTTTCGAGTACATTACATATAAAATATCTACCAAACTCATAAAATGATATGAAAAGCTTGAAAAACATAAAACTAATCAAGGAAACTCAATGTCAAGGAGAAATAGATATTTTTTTTTAGTCCTACCCTGTCTACATAACTTTTTGATCACACTGTTTCAGCAAAAATACTAAATTCTATGTACAATCAAATTCGTAGCCGTAGTCAAAAATGTATGTAAATTTAAAACAAAATGAAAACATTCTTGCACATTGAGCAAAAACATATCGTAATACATTTATTAAAGTTTCAATTATGAACTTTTCAAGCAATATAAAAAACCGAGCAGACGCCGGCATCATAGTGGCACTTTGTGCCTCCCCGTATTGTTGGTGGTAGCTTTCTGGTGAATTTCTCTAACTTGTTGAATTTCCTACACTTGCCTAATGGTGTATTTCCCCATCGCGGCAGAGCCTTTTCGACGTCGAGAGTTAGACCTACACTCCTACATGCTATTAGGTTTGTTGAATTGCCTATTAGCTCGTTTCTCATACTATAATAATTGATCGAAGCAATCGAAGTCAGCTGGGCTTAAATCCAATAGCATCGAAAACGCAAGCTGGCGTTTTCGCGCACATTGCATCGGCACGCAAGGGTTTGAGGCCACAACGCATCACATCTCTTGCCTACGACGTTCTGTCTCAAAGGATCAAGACGTGGTGTTCGGCTGTAATGGTGGCGTTCGATTATCATTTTAGAAGCGAGCGCGTGTTTAATGTTATAAAAAAAAAACCCAAAACAACTTGAACGTTGTTTTTCTAATTGTGAGCACTGGGATCAGGAAGAGAATTACAACATTGGCGCTGTGGACAGGCAGCAAGTAATCTGATTACGAAAAACTAAAGTGTGACCGACAGACAGACAGAAAGACAGACTGACAGACATGGCTAGATCCAAGTATTACAGTATGGGAAAGCCTATCAAAATGCTATATGGCTCCAAATGGTGAGGTGAAGTTGAGTAAAATTCGGCTCACTGTCAAAAACAATCCAATGGGCAATTCAACAAAGCTAATAGGCAATTCACCAAACGCAACAACAACCACGGAATACCAGACAATCCACCACGATTTAACTTTGGGCATTGTTGTCGTCCCTAGAAATTGGGCAAGTACAAGCAGTTAGTTTTTTGAAGGGATTTTTTTTCATTTATAACCGGAGAAAATCAGATATTATATAGTTTTTTTAAGAATGGTTATACCATTTTAAACTGTAGAATTTCTTTTAAGATTTATTTTTTCTTTATAGCTTTAGAAAAATTCAAGTACTACAAAAAACTAATTTCCGAGCTTTTGGTCTGGTTTAATTTAGACTTGCATGTGGCATCCATGCAGAACAGATGGTGCCAAATGGAACGAGTCAATAGTGCAAATCGATGGTGAAAATAGTAACCAACTACAATTTGAACGCTAAGCATTAAGAAATGAGAATTTCTGTCTGTCTGATTTTCAAAGGTATCCCTTCGTTGTAGGGTTTGTTATAAAATTCATAAATGCTGCTCTAAAACCAAAATTTTTTTTAAATAATTAGTGAAATTATTTATTTGGACTTTGTTACAACGTGAGGTGTGCCTCAACTACTATAAACTCAATAGCAGAATTTATTACTTAATTGTAAGCTTTATTTAAATTAAAAACGTTTACAGCTCAAGCTCGCTGACTTCACAACCAATTCCGCTTAACTCTCTGACGCTCCTTTTTCTTCTTCTTCCTCTTTTGGCGTTGCCACTTATTCCACCCCAACATCTCCCCTTTTTATAAATCGGTGTACCGCCTTGGTGGTCTACGATTGCGTTTGGATCGGCGCGGCTGCTGCGGGTCGTTTTCAAAGTCGGCTGAATCATCAATAACTGCTTCAGCGTCAATCTGTGGGGTATCGATTAACTCTGTATCCTGTTGATCTGGAAACTGTGATTGTTCTTCTGTGGGATCGGGTGGATCTGTGTCAGAGCTAAATGGAAGCCATCGCAATTCAATACCGGCGTCAATTTCTTCCACTTCTATTTCTCGAGAGCGCATTTGATTGATGTGCACCTTTTGTTTCTTTGTGCCTGTGCCATTAAACATTTCCACTTCATAGTTAACATTACCGATTTTACTTAATACCGTGCCAGGATGCCAAACGAACTTGTTGGATTTAAAACTTCTGACGAATACCTTATCGTTAACTTCAAAAGATCGTCGCTTCGCCCCGTGTTTATCGTTGAACTGCCTTTCCATCTTTTCGTTATGCTGCAATTTACTGGGCTGTGGTTTACATATTAAATCCAGTTCCGTTCTTATTTTCCTCCCCAGGAACACCTCTGCTGGCGATTTTTCCTCAGGACAATTAACATTTGGTGTTTTCCGATACTGAAGCAAGAATTCTTGTAATGTACTTTTAGGATTTCCCTCTCCTGCTTTCTCCAACGCCCTCTTGATTGTGTCGACATATCTTTCCGCTTGTCCATTGCTTTGGGGGTGATATGGAGCTGTTGTAATTTGCTTGATTCCGCGCTCCTCACAGAAGAATTTAAAATCCGAACTTACAAATTGAGTGCCATTGTCAGACACGATGATTTCTGGATACCCAAATTTGCTGAAAAAATCTGAAAGAAGTTCTTTCATTTTGCTGGAAGTTATAGTATCGGTTGGATACGCTTCAGGCCATTTTGAGTATGAGTCAACAATGACCAAATAATATTGAGACTTGACTGGTCCGGCTATGTCGATATGAACTCTCTGCATCGGTCGTTCTGATACTGGCCATGAACTCAATTTTGCTTTAACCGGTGCTTTCCTACTAAGCTGACACTGTGAGCAATGTTGAACATACCTTTCTATGTCCGCATCGATGCCCTGCCAGAAAATATAGCTTCTTGCAAGCGATTTCATCTTCTGCTGACCCTGATGTCCCTTGTGCAAGGATTTCAAAATTCGCCCTTGAAACGCGGCCGGAATGACAATTCGGTCGCCAAATAACAAAACGCCATCAACGACCGATAATGAACCTTTCCGGTTAAAAAGTGGAATGAGCGACGCCTCAAGTGCCTTTGCTTTTGCCGGCCATCCATTCGTAACATAATCCATCGCTTTTATTATTGTTGTGTCTTTCTTCGATTCATCTTGCACCATGTGAAAAGTAATTGGAAGTTTCTCAATGTTCTGATGTATGACGGATTTAATGTTGAACTCCAATCGCGCACAAGCAATAATGCAATCATCTTCAAAATTTTCTTTTGACAACAGTCGAGATAGAACGTCAACATTTCCAAAATCAGCTGTTTTGACATATTCAATCTCAAAATCATACGTCATCAAAATCAAGGCCCAGCGTTGCAATCTGCTGGCTGTATGTACTGGTATGCCTTTCTTATTACCAAAAATTGCCACCAATGGCTTATGATCAGTGCGGAGTATAAACTTTCGTCCGTAAATCATTCGGTGAAACTTCTTTACAGCGAAGACCAAAGACAATGCCTCCTTCTCTATCTGGCTGTAGTTCTTCTCGGCTGGTGATAGTGCTCGTGCACAGTGAGCTACCGCTTTTTCTGTTCCGTCTAGCATGATGTGCGCAATTTGTGCTCCAACGCCTTTTGTTGATGCGTCTGCTGAAATTATGATTGGAAGATTTGGGTTATAATGTGTCAACATCAGATCACTTTGAAGGATATATTTAAATGTTTCGAACGACTTTGCACATTCCGGAGACCATTCCCAAGACTTGTCTGCCTTCAAAAGTTCATCAAGCGGTGAACGAAGAGAGCGCATCGCTTTGATGAATTTGCCGTAGTAGTTAATAGCTCCCAGGAATGAACGCAATTCGGTAACATTAGTCGGCGGCTTCATATCTCGAATGGCTGATATCTTCTCCGGGTCTGGATAGATTCCTTTAGCGTCGACAATGTGTCCCAAATATTTTATTTGACTTTGATAGAAGTCGCATTTATCCCAGTTCACTGTTAAATTGTGGTCTTCGAACCGCTGCAATACTTTTTCGATCGCCTTTGTGTGTTGCTGAAATGTTTTACTCACGATCATTACATCATCCAAATATGCTGTGGCCTCCTGAATACCACAAAGGACCTTTTCGATTGCTTGCTGAAAGGCTCCTGGTTCCGACTTTACCCCTGGTGCTAACCTGTTGAACTTGTAGAGACCAAGATGAGTGTTGATGGTCAAAATCTCCTTTGTTGCGTCATCAACTTCGAATTGCATATATGCGTCGCTTAGATCCAGGCGTGTGAAAAATTGTTGATTCTCAAAATGTGTGAAAATTTCTTCGGGTAGTGGTAAGGGATGACAGTTTGGTTCCACGTTGCTATTCAATCCTGTCGAATAATCGCCACATATTCGAATTTTTCCATTCGCTCGTTTTACTACTACGATAGGTGCTGCCCAATTTGAAAAATTTGTTGGTGTGATGACTCCTGCTTTGCTCAAACGATCCAGTTCTCCCTCGACCAATGGTGCCATGGCATATGGAACTGGGCGTTTTGGAACAAACTGCGGTATGGCGTTTGGCTTAAGCGGTAGATGAATTTGGATTTGAGTACAATGACCAAGTTCCCCGCGAAAAACATTAGGAAACTTCCTCTTTAGCTGCGCCATACTTGATGTGACTCTTTCTGATATTGTAACGTTCTTACAAAACGAGTTTATAGGTCGTTCCCACAAACTAAACCGCTCCATGAAATCTGCTCCTGCAATGTTTAAATCTGAGACCGGTGTTGCCTTGACTGGTAATGAATTTGTTGTGCCGTGTAGAGCTATGGATGCTGAAAACTCTCCCAAGAATTCGATGATGTTCTTATTCGCATCCCGTGCCATGTGCTTGATTGAATTCAACTTTGGACTACCAATGTTTTCCCAAATGTCTGTCGATATGATTGTAATATCAGATGCTGTATCTATCTGTAGCTCTACTTTGATGCCATTGATCTGCAACTCCACATGCTTCCGACGCTTGGAGAAGTCTGGTGTCTTCTCTACGCTTTTCACTTGTGGTTGCTTTTGCGATTGGTTTGCCGTATTCTCCTTTGATTTCCTGTCTGACGTGCTCTCGTCAGATCGATTTGATTTGTTACTTTGACAGTAACCCTTCTTATGGCCCAACTTGCCACATTGGAAACATTTCTTGTTTTTAAAAAAACAATTCTTGACAAAGTGCATGCCGCCACAGTTCCAACATGGTGATGGAGGAACTTCTGGATTTCTTTCTGACTGTGCTGCCTGGTCCTTGATACCCACATGAACAGCTTGTGTTTTCATTGATGTTTCCGCTATCATTTTCGCGTCCTGACTTCTTTGTAGTGACCTTTGAATTTCTGCATTAATGACGTCGAGAGTGACTGTTTTTGATTTCTCGTCATCCAACATCTTTAAAATGTCTTGCCTAAAATTCGCATCCCGTGGTGACTGAAGCCCGCTGACGAAAACAAGACACTTCAAATCATCCTTGCTAAATTTTTCTAATTCGAATTGCTCGCATTCACGGTTGACCTTAGCGATGTATGACACAAAATCCTCATTTTCAGTTTTAACAAGTTGAAAGCATTTATATCGCTTACTGAAAACAGACTGCTTTGTGCCAAATAGACTTTGTAGCTTTCTGACAGTATCCCCAAATGTGATTTCACAAGGCCTCTTCGGAAGAATGACATCGACATACTGTTGATACACGTGATGACTCATTTTCCTCAACAAAAGTCTCGTTTTGTCCTCATCGACTAGGTTTGCTCCGTCAACCAGAAATAGATCTTCGTATCTAGCGTACCATGTTCCAAATAAACGATTGTCTTCCGGATCATAAATGAACTCTGACATTTGCTTGGTCAGTAAATCCATCAACTGCTCTCTGTTGACTGTTGATGCAGCGGAAACTTCCGGAACATTTACCTGGATTGACTGTTGATTGCTAGTCTGCAAGAAGCGTTCCCAAAACAATTGCTGTTGTTGAATTTGCTGCTGCTGGAGTTGAAATTGATGCTCAAAACGATGAACCGTTTCTTGCTGCTGCACAAGAATTTTCGCTATAACGCTATCTAGCGCACTCGTTGTATTTGTGTTTGCCATTTTACTCGTCGCCACTTTGTTACAACGTGAGGTGTGCCTCAACTACTATAAACTCAATAGCAGAATTTATTACTTAATTGTAAGCTTTATTTAAATTAAAAACGTTTACAGCTCAAGCTCGCTGACTTCACAACCAATTCCGCTTAACTCTCTGACGCTCCTTTTTCTTCTTCTTCCTCTTTTGGCGTTGCCACTTATTCCACCCCAACAGACTTATTTCAAGGCATAAAATGTAGATTCCAAATATTAGAACAGGCCGCGCTAAAAGGCGTTTTTCGAAAATTGAATGTTACACCCAAAATCAGATGGCGCTTGCACCAAAGACAGCATACATGCTTCTTTTATAATCGTTGACATCCTCTACAAAAATTGACTTAATCGGACGATTAACACTAGGGTCTGCCTCAAAAATCATTTGAATTGTGTAAAGTCACAATCTTTCGATATATATTTGTGAAATGAGGAATTTGAGCTTTGTTTTAGACTCCGATTAAAAAATATATAGCTGTTTATTGTATGTGTAGGGTATTCTACGGTCAGATTCGCTTTAA